>SJYA01001897.1:963393-983064 GCA_006410615.1 Neotragus moschatus | reverse complement strand
CCCACCCCCATTTCTCGGCTTTGTCCTTCAGCCCTAGGATGGCAAGGTGCTGTGGGTCCCCACTTGCCTCTGGGGACTCCTTGCTCACCTTTCCCTGGGTGAGAGGTGCGGGGGCCACCCTGGGCAGTTGGGCCACCCCCAACTCTGGGGACCAGGGCCGAGTTCTTTCCCATGTACAGTGGAGCCACTACCCCCCTCTGCAGCAGAGGGAGCTGAGCTGCACGTAGAAACACACTTTTAGGGAATTTGCTTTATCATGTTTAATTGAAGGCCGTTGAGGCCGTGGCATGAATATTCAGCGAGGTGGCAGGAGCCTCTTCAGACTGCAGGATTGCAGGACGCACCCAGCATGGGGCCTGTCAAAGGGGGAGCGAGGTGGGGAAGCTATTAATTGAAATAGCTTCATTAATTTGTAATTAACAGCAGAGAAATGACTGTGTCACACGTCGTATTTCAGTGGATGCCCTTCATGTGTTATGGGGCTTTTAATTAAAGGATGTGCATTTTAATTAAAGGCAAGCTTGGCCCTTTGACCTTTGGAAGACAAAAGAGGCTCCGAGTTTTCAAAGAAACTGGCCGGGAGGCTGATGCAGGCCTCAGGGGACCAGGGTCCTCCAGCTTCGGGACCCTCCTCCTTCCAGACCCTCTGAGGCCTTGAGGCCGAGGGCCCTGGCTGCTCCTCCCTGAGCCCAGAGGCGGTGGCCATGTGGGGTCCTGTGGGATCACAGGTCAGGGCAGGAGGGATCCTGGGCAGGAGGGCCCAGAGAGTGATGTCCGCGCAGTCCTGCGGGCCAGTGCCCTGTGAGCAGGGGCTCAAACCAATGCCCTGAGACCTTGGGACAGGACGGAAGACCCCCGGGCCAGTTGGCTGAACCCTCCTCCCCTTCCTGGGCTCCGAGTCTCTGTTCTGTTCTTATGGGTGTGGACACATTTTGTGAACAGAACAAGGCACATGCACAGGGTACAGCCCAGCTCTCCCGGGAGGTCTGGAGGTGGCAGTGTCCTGGGGCTGCAGGACCGAGCTCTCAGACCCGGAACTGGGACAGCAGACCTCTCGCAGGCCTGGAGGTCGAGGTTCCAGCAGAGGTCTCTCTTTTGTGCATGTGGATGGGTACCCCTCTACCCTGCCCCGTGTCCTCATGGGCTCGCCCCTCTGTGTATGTCTTTGTCCTAATCTCTTATCAGGACAAGCAGATTGGATCAGGGCCACCCCATGGACCTCTGTTTAAAGTTATCCCCACCCTGGAAAGGCCTTATTTCCAAACACATTCACGTTCTGAGATCCTGGGGGTTCAGGACGTCAACATATGAATTTGGGGGACCTCGTTCAGCTCATAACAGTGTGGCTCCCCCACTTCCATCTGTCCTGAGCCCAGAGACATAGGAACCAAGAAAAGCTACCCTGGAGACCTAGTGGGTGCTGTGGGCTGCTCAGACCCCCTTATGGATGGGGTGGGGTTGCTGGCGGCTCACAGCTGAGTCTCCTTCCTGGGGTTGACCCTGCTCCAGCATGGAGGGACAGAGGCCCTGCCCTTGGCCTCAGCTGGGACAACCTTAAGGGATATAGGTTCCAGACCTCCCATGGGGCAGTGGAGGCTTTGGCTGTAGCAGCAAAGCACCCCAATTCCTCCCCTGCTCCCCGCCTCCTTGCCCCCCCCCAACCATTGATGCTGAGACCACTCCCATGACCTCCTGCTGCAAATATCCACCTCAGCCTCATCTGCAGGGGCCCCTGGGCTCAGGGGGCTCCCAGAACCCTCCCCGCTCAGGAAGGACATACAGCTCCTGCGTCTGAGACTCTCTATCCGTTAGACTAGTAAGAGATGCCACACGTTTGAACTGCCCTCCAGGCCCCAGGGCATGGCGATCAGTAAGTGACAGCCCAGCCAGGTCCTGTTCCCAGAGGAGGTGGGGACTAGGCCCCTGCAGCCCGGCCCTCATTTGTCTGAGGGACAGTGGAGCTGGGTTCAGGCAGCACTTTTTCTCTCTTTGGCTAAGGACAAGCTTGGCCAGGTTGGGGCTTGGGGGTGGGAGACACTCACGGTGTTGCAGCACCTAAGAGTCCGGAGTCCTAAGGACCCTCAGCACCATAGTTTCCCGGAGTTCTCCCCACAGGCTGGTGAGACTTCAGGAGGTTTTTCTGTCTTCTCCCCCTCCAGTATTTTTGCCCCAAGTGGATGATTTGAACATGGACAGGTTCAAGGAGCCAGGTGATGAAGGTCCCAGAGCTACACCCCCTTCCAACTATCTCCCTACTGCTGGGCTTTGCCTATTCATCAGTCATCTGTCCCTGGGACCACTCATGTTTTTATCATTTCTAAGTCCATGCTTTCTTTTCTGAAGTGAAAATCACCAAGGTTAATTCTTTCTTTCTTTTTGGCTACACTATGCACCATGTAGGATCTTAGTTCCCCAACCAGGGATTGAACCCACACCCCCTGCAGTGGAAGCGCAGAGTCTTAACCACTGGGCCACCAGGGAATTCCCAGGGTTAATTCTTTTTTTTTTTTTTTAATATTTATTTTAATTTATTTGGCTCTTCCAAGTCTTAGTTGCAGCATACGGTATCTTCGAAATTTGTTGCAGCATGCAAACTCTTAGTTGCAGCCTGTGGGATCTAGTTCCCTGACCAGGGATCAAACCTGGGTCCCATGCATTGGGAGCAAGGAGTCTTAGGGACTGGTCAACCAGGGAAGTCCTAGGGTTAATCCTTTTACATGAAAAACATACATGGCTCAGCTACTTGATTTATGTCAAAATTGACCAGTTATAAAGTCCAGTCTCTGGGGCCTATATCCACTTACGCTCTCGTCCTGGGCATCTACCCTCTATGATTCAGAAGCAGCAGGACGTGGTTTCAGCCTTCTGGCAGGAGACCCTCAGGGCTGGCCCAGCCCTGCTGTAACTCCTGGATTAACCCCTGCCCCGGGTCCTGCCTGCTGCTTGGACCCCATCCTGGGCCTGGGCCAGTGGGTTCCCATCGTGGACTTGTCTCCAGAGTTGGCCTAATGGGCATCTCTGGGCAAATGGGAGTTGGGGGCCGGCAGCTGCCTCCTTGTAGGTGGAGGGCCAGCTCGTCTGCTGTCAGCACGGGGTGGGCAGGATGCCTGGGCGGCCCTGGTGGGTGCCTTTCCCCCCACACTCTTTTCTGTCAGAGTGATCACTCCGGGGCCTCGCCTGCCTGTTTACACACTCGTGTCTTTGTTGAGTTAGAGACAGTCCTGTCTGACTCACCAGCAAGATTCAAAGGGGTTTAAAGAATAAATGTTTTCCTAAGTTTTCGCTGACATTCAATTTTAATGACTTTTTAAACAAAGTAACTGTTAAACGTGTGTGTTTTACGGCCTCCTGATGTCTGACAGGTGTTTTTGCCCATGTGGGAAGCAGATGCTGACTGCGCCTCCCTAATAGCTCATAAATAACCAGCCCTGGGCGTCCTTCTTTGTATGTAGCTCTGCCAATGGCCAATTTGTTCTTCAGAAGTGGCCACGCTGGCCTGTCAATCAGCTCTTGCCGTAGGCACTTTTTGGTGATTAGAAGCCCCTTGGAGAGTGAGAACTCCAAATTAGTTTTAAATAAAAAATAAGAATATTCATGCTGTTGAACATCTAAAGGTAAGAGAAACAACAGAATCCCAACCGGCCAGCTTGTGTCCCCATGTTGCTGGTGGCGGGGGCTGCAGGCCCAGACCCACCAGGGATCGGGTGCAGGACAGAAGCAGGGGGTCATCAGGGGATGGACGTGACCAGGGCCGGCCTGAGACACAGGCCAGTGAAGCACGGGGTCTGCAGCCTGTTTCCCGTCCACTCTGGGCCTTTGTGGGACATAAAAGCTCACCCAAGAACGGGGGTGAGGAGCTGGTCTCCTTGAGAGGAGGACAAGTTCCCCTTGGAAGAAGCGACAAGGACACAGGGTCTCGGATGAGGCTGCATGGGCCTGCCAGCTTCTGCGTGCTGCCCGCTCTCCCCTCCCTCTCCCTCCCCATCCCTGGCCTCTGCTGCCTCTCCCCGGCCAGGATGAGCAGGTCCAGGGCCTGCTGCTAGTCATGTCTGCTGTCCTCCTCTCTGGGAGTCAGGTGACAGCCTTGTGAACTCTTTCTGGGGTCCTTGCTGGGCTCCAGCCACAGGCCCTGTCCAAGGTGCTGACCAGGCTCAGAGAAAGGCTTGGTCCCAGGCACATGAGCTGCCCTGGACTCACCTTCTTCCTACAGTGGTGTCCACTGCCGTGGGGACCCTCTCACCATTGGTCCTTTACTCCTCGCCTCTGTTCAGTGGGGACCCTAGCCCTGCCCTCCCAACCTCTTGTCCCTCCACCAAGTTCATCCTTTCCTCACCCCTTAAGGCCCCACTGCTGCCCTGGGGCCTCTGCACCTGCTTTTCCTCTGCCTGGCTTGCCCACCCCATTCTCCCAACCTCAGCCCAAGGTCACCTCCTCCAGGAAGTGTTCCTTCATCTCAGGCTAACTTATCTGATTACTGTCCATGCCAGTTCTCAATGGTGGGTTCTGCCAGGGTTCACCTGTTCGTGCTCACAATTTGTCTTCAGTAGACAGCTGTGCGTGGCACATGGAGACACTTGATCATTAACAACTTTTGATTAGTCAGTTAATTGGTCAGGGTTAGGTAGTTACAATCGATACCAACATCATCTCATCGTGGTGACAGTCTTTTTCAAATTTACCACTTTCACTGGTTTTAATGTTGTGCAGTCAACACCTCTATCAAGTTTCAGAACCTTTTCACCACCCCAAAGGGATATTTTGTACCCATTAATAGTCACTGCAACTCTCTCTTACCCCAGCTCCTAACAACCAATAATCTACTTCCGTCTTCCTGGATTTGCCTCTTCTGGGCATTTTGTACAAGTGGAATCACACACTGTGGAGTCTCCTGTGTCTGGCTTTTCTCACTGATGGTAATATCCTCTGGGTTCATCAGGGTGTCACATGTAGCTGAGTAATAGCCCATGTCTAGATGAGCCCTTCTGTTGGTTACTCTTCAGCTGGTGGGCATTTGGTTAATTCTGGTTTAGACCGCTTTTCAGTACTCAGCAGCAAGAGGAGCATGTTGAGGGGCTGCAGAGACACAAGCGTCCAAAGTCCCACATCCTTGTTCTCAACTGTGACTGTCCTGGGAGCCTATGACCCACCCTCGGCCATCAGCCACTCCTGATTTCAAGAGGGACCAATTGGTCCCTTCCCAAGTGAAGTGAATTCTAACCTCTCAACCAGGGAGGACTGTGCCAGCCAGGACAGTGTCTGCTATCGCTGCTGCCCAGGCCTGTGCCTAGCGCCCCTGCAGTTCTCTGCTGAAGAGCGTTCTCGGTTGGCATCCACATATGCCTGGCAGCGCAAGTCCCCTGTGAAACCCCTGAAATATAAAAATCTTAAATATTTTAGCAAATAAAAAAATTTTAAACTGTGCGGCCAGATGTCCAAGTTGACAAAGTGCTTAAGGCGTTTGACTGATAAAAAGCCAGAGCCCACAGTAAGTGGGATTTAGAACAAGCCCCGAGGCAAGTGTGTGATACTAGAAACGCCCGGCCCTCAACGCGGTGCTCGGGCTTGGGCACAGGGGTTTGAAGGCAAGCGTCCATCTGTCGCGCCGTGCGTCCCAACACTCAACAAAGGCGCATGGATCTCAGCGTGGCCGCGGCTCTGCTCTGTAGCAGGCCCAGGCGGGATGTGTCACAGAAGAAGGGCCATCAATATTCATGGTCGGCAGGCACCTCTCCTCTCTTCCCTCTCTCCACTGTGTCAGCTCTCTGCTTGGGCTGCAAACAGCAACTCTGCCTCCAGAATCTGCAGAAGCTCCTGAGACAGAGGGGCCCTGGAAGCCATGGTCCTCAGCTGGGAGATGGAAGATCACTCTAGGCCCCTGTGAGGGCAGAGGGCAGAGCCCTCCCCAGACTGAGAGGAAGAGAGGGACCCAGGGAGGCCACAGTTCTCGCCTGGGCAGAGACTGGGGTCAGCCCAGGACCCTGTGAAGGCAGACCCCTCCCCAGATTAAGATGAGAGAGGGAGAAAGGGGAGCCCTGAGGGGTGGGGTCCAGGGAGGGATGGGAGCCCCGAGAGGAGCGTAGACAGCTGAGAACTATGGAAACAGCAGAAAGCCTGAACTTGGTTGGCTGTTTTTTTAAATCCAGGGGTTGATTTCCAGCACTGCTCTCCAAGTATAGCATATGTAGCTCAGGAAGAACTAACCATGGGGTCTGGGATGGTGGGGATAGTTGGCCTTGCCAATGGAGGGAGAGGGGAAAGAGCTGGGTCTTCTAGGTGTGGATGGTCTGGTCTCATTTGCACCCCTGAGTTGCTGGTTCTCACTGTGCTGGTGACGGTGGTTTTGGCCTGGAGCTCCCACCACCTGAGCCCAGTTGGGCCCCCTGCAGGGCCTGAGGGGGAGGCCTCTTGGGGGAGGGCCTCTGGTCCCAATACGCCCTCCTTGGCATCTGAGAAGCCGTGTACCTACGTGGCCTCCCCATGGCTGTGTGGCGTCAGTCAGCACTATTAGCTTCGGGGTCTGGCAACCAAGAACGAGTCCCGGGAGCTGACCCACGTGGGAGAGTTAAGGGTCTTGTCCTGAGAACAGGATGATTATCGAGAGAGTCACACAAGCTGGGGCTCCGCTCAACCCTTCACACAATGTCAGGGGACTCAGGCGAGCCTTTTGTACGAGGGCACTGCCCACCTGGTTGTCTGCTAGTCCCGTGGGCAGCTGAGGTGCACCTTCCAGCCCGGCAGAGTCTTAACTCATTTTACAAACCAGGACACTGAAGCTCCAGGTGGCCAGTGGCCGATCCAGGCCTTGGGTCCTGCCTGGTCAGGGGTGCCCCATCTCTTGCTCACGGCCTGCCCCTGTCCAGCGAGACCAGAGCATCTGCAGTGGGAAATGTCCTGTGGGCTGTTTTTCCTAGGACAGCTAACACCTTGGGGTCCCCAGAGGGTCCAGCAGGCATGCCCAGCTCGTGATTGTGTCAGGGTCCACGTGACCCTCCCACAACTCTGTGACGTGGCTCCCAGTGAAGCAGAGGCTGTGGGTCCCTCTAGGCAGCTCTGTGCTGTTTCTAACAACCCATGGGCTGACCTGCAAAGAGGACGGTGGTGCTGTGAGCACCCCGGGAGCTATGTGCACACAGTTGGCCAGGGGGCCTGGAGCAGCCACCATGGGCCCTTCCCTGCCCTCCTGAACCTCTGGGAGAATAAAGCCATGGAGGAGCCCTGGACAGCCCACGAAGGAGAGGTGGTACCGTGAGGGGTGGTGGGGTCCTTGTATCCTCCAGGGTGGGCTTGGCCATGGCTTCTGCTGCTGCCATGAAAGTGCCCACAGCCCTGGGCTGAACAGTAGAAACTTGCTCTTATGCAGTCTGGGGGCCAGAGGTCCTAAGTCAGGTGCAGGCAGGGCCACAGCCTCCAGAGACTCCAGGGAGCGTCACCCTTGCCTGTGCCCACTCTGGTGGGAGCTGTCTCTCTGTGGCTCTTGTCATCGAGCTCCCTCTGCCTTCTCTCATGTGGACACATGTAACAGCACTCAGGGCCCACCCAGATGAGTCAGGTAGCTGCCTCTTCTCAGGATCCTTAATCATGCCTATTGCTGTGTCAACCAAAATTTCTGAAATGGAGACCTGATTGAAATGCTAGTGCTTACTTGGGGTTTATTAGGACTGCAGCCTGGGAGAAACAGATTCAAGAAGCACCTGAATTGTGTCTGTCAGACCTCAGCATGGGGAAAGCTCACAAATGCAGAACCTGCAAGGTTACAGTCAGTTACTCAGAGAGGGGAACACAACCAGGCCAGACCTGTCACTACACCTGTAAATGGGCAGTATCTGATGGAAGTACGTGTGTGTGCGTGCATGTATACACATGCGAGCATGTGTGCAAATGCGAACATGTGTCTGGATATGCGTGTGCATGTGTGCAAATGTGAACATGTGTCTGAATACATATATGCACGCTTGTGTGTGAGTGTGTGTGCACAAATCTGCATGTGTGTGTAATGTCTCAGGCACAGCCTGGGTTGGGGCAGGCTTCTTTGCACTCCTCCTCCCCCAGCAGGGCTGGCTTTGCAGGAGGGAGCCTGACCTGAGCGGTGTACCAGGAACCCAGCACTGTAACTCTGTAATTTCCATCCTGTAATTCTTAATCACTTTGGAGACAGGGCCCTGTAGTTTTATTTTGCAATGAGACTGCTATTCTGTAGCTCATCTGGCCCCCAGGAAACTGATGGAGTCTTAGGAGGCAAGGGTGCCAGGGGGTCTGCAGCCACGTTAGTGACTTGGTCAGTGGGTTTCGGGGAGCCTCAGGGCTAAGTGTGCAGGGGCCAAGGACAGTGGCTAGAGCAGCAAATACCAACACAGGACACCTGCTGCAATCTGAATTCAGATGATCAGGAAACGTGTCTTCAGTATTAAGTACGAACCGTGCAGTTACTTCGGGCAGAGGCTTACTAAAATGACTTCCTGCTCTTTACCTGGGAAGCCAGCTGTGTATCTGGCCAGGAGGATGCAGACCCTGCTGGTCTCCAGGAGTCATCTGTCAGTGGGCACCCCCCAGCTCGGCTCCTGGGCAGCTTTGCTTCTGTATGGGGTGGGCAGGCAGGAGCAGCAACAGAGGAGTCTCGGGAGAGTTGCAGGGACAGGGACATGCTGGAATTTTGGCTGCATTTAATATGTGTAATGGGGAGGAAGTGGGCCAAGGCCTGAGATTAGCACTCATCACAGATCCAGGGCACCAGCCGTCCATCTGGACACACTCAGGTGGGTCCAGTCCACGGCTCAGCCCACAGGCCTCGCCCACCGATGTCTACTGGTCTTCATCTAATGAGTGATTACGGATTAAAATGGGGCCAGCAACAGGGCACTGATTTATATTAAATCTCTATAAAATGAAAATTGCAGAGACCTACTCAGGGTCATTCGTTATGCAAGGAAATTTAATCACAGTCCCATCCGAACATCCCCGTGCCACTTGATGGATAATGGAGCTGCCACATGGGGATTAGGAATGCCTCCTGTTTGCTATGACAGCTTCCCCTGATGTCTGTGCTTTGGATCCCCACAGCCACCCCCCAGGACAAGGCAGGGTGTGTTGGGGCACTCAGGTCACCCTGGCAGCAGTGATTCAGCCCGACCACAGCCCATGGCACTCACTTTGCTCACTAGAACCTTCTCCATATTTTTCTCTATCAAAAAAGTACAACAGTAGGAAAAACTGAGACAAATTCTAGCAAAAAACCCTGGGCCACATTCCCACTTTGTGGAGACAGTGGTTGTGAGACATGGCCTCTCGCCTTCGCCCACTGGCTCATCTCCCCACTATCACATCATCACACCTCCCAGGCAGGGCCCTGCCCATTAAGCAAGCTTTTCTTGTCCCTCAGGAGAGTCCGGGGCTTCTGGCTGCTCTTCTGTGGTTCCCAGGAAGGGGCCAGGTGTCTCCAGGTTAACGCTAACTGACAAGCAGCTTAGCGAGAGCCCTGGGCACTGGACTCATGGAAAAGTGATATCATGAGGCACCTGCCCACCTGGCCCTCCTGGGGCCCCCTCCCTGACCACTGCTGTCAGCCCCATTTACTCAGACACGCTGGCCCGGCCCCTCACAAGGACATGTGTGAACCCCAGGAAGCTCAGGGGCTGGACGTGACCCACTCTCCCTCACCTTTCCTGGGTCTGGACCACCTCACTGCCCCCACCTTGTCAGGGAACCCATGCTCAGGTGTCCCTGGAGAGGATATGTCTTCGGAAGGAAGAGTAAATGCAGAAGACAGAGGACTCCAGAGGGTGATCGGCACGGATGGAGCTGTGGATCCTGGACCTCCTTTATGGAATGCCCCAGATGGCCGGCAGGGTCATTTTCAGAAACAGCCCCATAAAGACCAAAGTGGGGTGCTTGTGTCCCCCCAGAGCCTCTTCCATGACACGGTGGCTCATGCAGCGTGGTTTCTGCAACAATCAAGGTGGCCCCTGACTTTCAGAGACCAGTGCGCATGGTAGAGCAGTAGGAGACACCACCACCCAGCCCCCAATCTCCAGCACCATTGAGATCACCACCCACATAGCAGATGGTAACCTCTGCAGGCTTCAGACCCCCTGGGCCAAGTGACAGAGGCCAGGCCCAAACCCCACACCCTATGAATCCATTTAGGAGACATTCCTGAGAAAGTCACTGTAGGGCCAGACAGCAGGCCCATGGTTTCAGGTCACGTGAGCAGAAGAGGGCTTTTGGGGTGATGGCTAGAGTGTGTATCTTGCTCTGTTGTGTCTCAGGCTGTATGCATTTACCCACATTCAATGAACTGACTCTAAGGGGTACATTTTACTGGGTGCAAATTGCACCTCAATAAGCCTGACTTGAAAAAATTGAATTGAATTGAATTAGGTGTTAACAGAGCTCTCTGGAAATAGACTGGTGGGGAGGCAGTGGTTGCATGACCTTGTGAATGTTCTTAGTGCCAAAAAATCATACACTCAAAAAGGGGTTAAACAGTGTTTTATGTAAGTATGTTTCACTACAATAAAAAGATACAGTAAAGGACTTCACTGGTGGTCCAGAGGTTAAGAATCTGCCTGCCACTTCAGGGGACTTGAGTTCCATCCCTGGTCCAGGAAGACTCCACACATCTCAGGGTAACAAAGACTTCTCCCCCAACTACTGAGCCCAAGAACTCTGGAGCCCATACTCCCCAAGGAAAAGCAGTCCCCATTCCTGGCAGCTAGAGAAAGCCCTGTGGCAGCAACAAAGACCCAGTGCAGAAAAAAAAAAAAAAAGCAAATAAAAGGTACAGGAAGCAGTGGTGCCCAGCTGCCCTCTCATCTTTTCCTGCAGACTCTGCAGGGGGCCTAAGGGGGCAGGGGTGGGATCTTCAGAAAAGGGTCACCGAGTCTGTGATCCCAGACACTGGCCGTGACCTCCCCTGGCCAGGAGCACAGTTGGCACTGAAGAAGCCTTGATGGGGGTGGGGGTGGGGGAAGCTGCTTCTCAGGACCCCACTCAGTCTTCCTGAGGCACAGGGTCCCTGGACAGAGGGGAAAATGGGTGCTGGGCTCTGCGTCCTGGCCTGGGTGCTGGGCTGATGCTCACTGGGCCTCAATCTTGTCTGTTCATCTGTGGTTATTTTGGAAACACTGTTCCTTCCCAGAGACGGTGGGCAGAGGAGCAGTTGAAAGCCAAGGGCCTTGTTTCAAAAATGTCTTTAGCAGGTCTGAGGCTGTAATGAGCTGGTTTAATGAAGTCAGTATCCTTGAAAGTTCATCCGTATCCCTCATTCGTCAGCATGGCCATCTTCACAGCACGACATTAATTAATGGCGGCGTATCCTGCAGTGCAGAGAGAGGTGAGAAGGATAGGTGTGGGGACCTGTGGCCCTTCAAAAGCACTGTTTAACCAGCGTGTTAAAGAGAAAACAAGCGCAAACCTGCCAACGACGTGCTGATTAGTAGGTGCTGACCCCTGCCCAACGTTCCTGCAGCTCCAGCAGCTCCCAAGGCCTCCTCCCTCTTGGCTGGCTTCCCTCTGCCTCTGTTGAAATCGGGCTGGGCTACAGGTTAAGTGGGGAGGGTCGGGTGCTGGGGCCAGCCAGGCTGGGGGACTCAGGACATGACCGAAGCTCAGGGAACACTGCCCTCATCCCCGTCTCTGCAGAGCCCCTTCAGACAGTGGCCACATTCGGCCATCCAGGCTCCCTCACAGTGAGGATGTCCCCTGAGGCCCAGTGGAAACCTCCCTTCCCGGTCCTGCCCGCTGACCTACAGAGTTGTCTCACCCACCTTCCACAACAGCCCCTCCCACCCCTGAAGGGCACCTTGTGGCCTTGGCAGAGAGGAGACCATCTACAGCGTGACTCGCCTTATATGCACTCATGGACGCGAGCGTGCTCACCTGAACCTGAGTTCAGATGATGCTTGGGCAGACAGCATGGTTGCCCCAGGCTGTGTCCACCTGGCTCCAGGCTGGGCTGAAAGGGGGTGGTCAGCTGTTCTCCTGGATCAGGTGTTCCCTTTCCAGACCAGCCAGGCCTACCAAAAGCAGCGGCAACCAGCACTGCACTGGCAATGAGCAGGATCATGAGACCCTAAACCTGCAATATTTGAAGGAATGTGTTTGTTAGGGGAGGAGGTCTTGCCAAAGGGAAGGGAGGGTTATAGTCTCTTCTTCTCCCCAGAAGTAGCTGCAACAGAGAGAAGGGCAGGGAGAGACAGAGAAAGAGAGAGAAAGGGAGGAGATGAGCCAGGCTGTGTGTGCAGGGAGCCTGGGGGCAGCTTCTGTTTCCTGGAAGCAGCCCTGGGACATTTGAGGACAGCGCTTTCATCCCATCTGGCACCCCCAGGTCCCTGAGGTGGGAGGGGGGGCGGTGGAGCTCACGGAAAGCTCTGGAACATCACTGCTGATCCTGAACCCAGAAGCGCTCAGGGTGGATGAAGAGTAGTGTTTTTACATCCAGAAAGCAGGTTACACACTTCACATTAATTTTGGAAACCCAGACTCCTACATGTAAAATAAACACCTTCCCATGAGTCTGTGATGCCTCAAAGGAAGCCCTGCCGTCTTAGACCCTCAGTGGTTCAAGGGTGGCTGAGGGCCGGGCAGCTGTATTGCTCAGGGAGGCGCTGGAAGGACAAAGGGTATTAATGCCCAGAGGCTTAAGTGGGGTTTCTGTGCCCCTGTTACCAAGCCCCTGGACATGTCCACTCCTGAGTGGTGAGCTGGCCCCTATCAAGCTTCTGGTCAGCATCCAGGCTGCTCTACACAAACCATCTTGGAACCTGGAGTGACTTTGGCAGGGGGGACCTGGCTTCCCGGCTGCTCAGTGATGACTCAGGGCTGCGTCACATGAGCCTGTCTCTGGACCCCTGGCAGGTGCAGGCTGGGCCCAACCCAGACCTGTCACCCCACATGCATGAGGCACTGAGACCGGCCGCTCATGCCCAGGGATCTTGTAACTTGGGTGCCGTCTGTGGTCAAAGGCAGGGACGCAGGCTGGTGCCCCGAGCCAGCGGCTGCGGAGTGACAAAGGCGACAAAATGCATCCTGGCAGATGCCTTGAGGCCGTCCAAGAGCCCTGTGGGTCTCTATGGTGTCTTGGGACTGGAAGCCAGGTTCCCAGGCTGGCCTTAGCCTCATTAGGGCAGCGAGAGCTGTCCGCATGGAACTGGGGAGACTGCACTGCCGTCAGGCTGAATCAGGGCCCCCAGGAGAGCAACTGACTGTGGACTCATCACTTTAGACAAAATGGAGCTTGGAGGCGAAGCCAGGCCGCTGGGAAGGCTGGGCTGCTTCCAACATGCAGGCAAACTGCTCCCGCAAGGACCTCCCTCACTCCCATCCCCAGCGGCAGCACAGCACCATGCAGGGCTGGCACCCTGGAGGCCTTGTGGGTCGTGGGGGGCAAGGCCACATGGGTCTCTGTGATGCATTCAGGGGGCTGTTCCCCCAGAAAGTGTGGACCCAGATGCGGGGGCCACAGAGCATCTTCCCTTTGTGTCCCTACCAGGTACCAGCCGGGAATCCTGCAGAGCGGAAACAGGAAACAGTGAAACGTCCTCATTTACAAACTTGATCCCCTCATGTTAACCTCCAGAACAACTCTGGCTGCCTTCCCACTCAGAGCCACACTGAAAAAACAGCTTTTATACCATGTTACGAACGCATATGCCTTGGGCACTTTGGGCTGGGAAGAAACTGGCACAAGTCACTTTTTAAAATGGGGTAAACACCAGATCAAAGGTTACTTTGCTAATTACTTCAGCTGTCCTGCATTATGGTAACGTGGGTTTTGCTCCTTTGGGGTTAAATGTACAAATGTGTATTAACTCTCTGATTTTATGAGCAGACTTGGGGAGTTGGAACATCGAGTTACAAGCCGAAAGAGGCAATTGAGGGAGAAATTATTTAATCCATTATAAATCCCTCTATCCCATCCCTTCAAATGGGATGCCCAAAGGGATTAAAGACTAAAACATATCCCAGGCAAATTCACATGATAAAATTGCTGTAATCACTCTCTGCTGGATTAAGCAGGGCCCGGAGCCTGTGCGGAGCAGGGTCCATGCAGGCGCTGAGGGAGAGGCAGGCTGGCGGAGTGATGGTTGGCGCGTTTCCCCATCTATTCAGAAAAATACGTATCTATCCTTTGTGAGGCAGAACTTCTTTTAATGCTCCCAAACTGCAAAGAGACAGACAGGCGTATCTGGCAGAGCAAGCGTCTGCACTGGGACACTCCTCAGCTTACTCGGAAGGGAAAACGAGGCTCTGGGAGGTTTCCATGATCTCTGCGGAAGTGAAAAGGAAACCTCATCTTTGGGATGAAGTCACCAAAACGAAACAATGGAAGCCATGTGTGTGGTACTCGGGGGTCCATCCCTGAGCTCATAGGGGCTGGATGGCTTCTGTGTGGTCCACACTCCTGGTCTCTGGGGGCAGAGGCTGGTGTAGGTAGAGTTTTGTCCCCGGAGTCTGGGTGCCCTTACCTGTTACTGGAATGCTGTTTTAGGTACATGAATTTCCTACCAAGAAAAGAATGATCTTTGGGCATAAAGTGTGTTGGGCACCATCAGAACGGAAGTGCTGGAGCCACACCAGTCATGTCAGTCAGTAAATGAAAATGAGGTGCGGGACTGTGATCAAGTAATTTGCCTCTTTGGACCCTGGCCAGAGTCCCCATGGAGCCACTGGGCTTGAGAAGCCTCCCCCAAGCTGCCAGGAGCCAGGCTTCTCAGGCTCGTAACCTCAGTGTGAAGGAGTCTTGGTCCGAGAGTGACTCACGCAAGCAGCCAGTGCAGCCAAGCCCTTCATCTGTGGAGTCAGTAGAGGAAGAGGCTCTGCTAAATCAAGACAACCCCTTGGCCAGAGCGGGGAGGACCCCAGGGTCACTCCATTGGCTCCCCATGAGTCAGTGTGGATGGCCTGTGCAAGGCTGATGTACGGCAGAAACCAATACAACATTGTAAAGCAATTATTTTCCAATTAACAATAAAAGTTTTAAAAATGCACTTTGAATGCTTTGCACTTTTATCTTGAGCTGCTATCTCCACTGGATGTAGCCACTGGGCACTTAAAATGGGCTATTCTGAACTGCATGGGCTCTGAATGCAAGACACGCTGGATTTCGAAGACTCAGTACAAAAAGGAAAAAAATGTAAAATATTTCCCTGCTGCTAAGTCGCTTCAGTCGTGTCTGACTCTGTGCGACCCCATAGAAGGCAGCCCACCAGGCTCCCCCATCCCTGGGATCCTCCAGGCAAGAACACTAGGGTGGGTTGCCATTTCCTTCTCCAATGCATGGAAGTGAAAAGTAAAAATGAAGTCGCTCAGTCGTGTCGGACTCCTAGCCACCCCATGGACTGCAGCCCACCAGGCTCCTCCGTCCATGGGATTTGTCAGGCAAGAGCACTGAAGAGGGTTGCCATTGCCTTCTCCAAAATATTTCCCTAGTAATTTATATTTTCCTAATAATTAAAAAATACTGATTACATGTTAAAACGATAATAGTTGGNGTCGTGTCGGACTCCTAGCCACCCCATGGACTGCAGCCCACCAGGCTCCTCCGTCCATGGGATTTGTCAGGCAAGAGCACTGAAGAGGGTTGCCATTGCCTTCTCCAAAATATTTCCCTAGTAATTTATATTTTCCTAATAATTAAAAAATACTGATTACATGTTAAAACGATAATAGTTGGGCTATGCTGGAATAAATAAGTCATTAAAGCTAATTTCATTTACTTCTATTTTCTTAATATAGCCACCAGAAAATGTAAGATTCTATACATGGCCAGCACTATTTGTGTTGGGCAGCCCCAGTTTTAAAAGGCTTGCCTTAATATCTTGCTCCTCCAAGAATCAACCCTGAATATTCACTAGAAGGACTGATGCTGATGCTGAAGCTCCAATACTTTGGCCACCTGATGTGAAGAGTCAACTCATTGGAAAAGACTGGTTTCCCATTTATGCTGGGAAAGATTGAGGGTAAGAGGAGAAGGGGGCGGCAAAGGCTAGATGGCATCATTAACTCAGTTGACATACGTTTGAGCAAATTCCAGGAGCTAGTGAAGGACAGGGAAGCCTGGCATGCTGCAGTCCATGGGGTCTCAAAGAGTTGGACACGACTGAATGACTGAACAACTTTTGAAAATAAGCTGTGTCTTTCCCACTGAATTCCTCCTCTGCCTCCACCCCCGCCTGCCCCCTTGTTCAGGAGGGAGCTCTGGGTTAGGCGCTGGGTGATGAGTTTTCTCAAGTTCATTCACAGCAACTCATGCCACCCCTACAGGAAAATGAGCCTTAGGGGAAGACACCAGAACCCCCATCAGAAGCTCCCAGAGTTTCGGGCTCATAAACAGGCACCTCTGGCTGGTTATATTGGGGGCACACAGGCCATGGAGGGGTCAGACCCTTCCTGTTGGGAATGTTCTTCCTATGTCTAGGTTGTCTTAGAATGAGGAGGTTTGTCGTGTAAACTTGGGAGAAGCCAAACAAGCATTCATTTTAATATTTCAGATTGCATGATTAGCGGCTGCTGTTGAGAAACCCACCTAATTTCACTTTAAAAAACTCCTTCACTCAACTCCAGGGAACAGCATGGCTACCATTTTGGGAGGACATGGATAAACAGGTTTGCAGCTTTTAAAAATATTTAAATGTAACTTTTACTTAAACGAAGTTATTGAAAGAATTTACTTTTAAATTCTTTTTAAAAAAATTTTAAATTTGGTTCTTTTTAAAATGTATTTTTCACCTAGAGGGGCAGAGAAATTTTTTCTTCACCTTTTTCTTATTGTGTGGGTGTGTTAGTTCCTCAGTTGTGTCTGACTCTTTGTGATCCTATGGCCTGTAGCCTGCCAGGCTCTTCTGTCCATGGAACTCTCTCGGCAAGAATACTGGAATGGGTTGCCATTTCCTACTCCAAGAGATCTTCCCAACCCAGGGATTGAACCTGGGTGTCCTGCATTGGCAGGTGAATTCTTCACCATCTGAGCCACCAGGGAAGCTCTTTCTCTTATTATTTGGTGTATTTGCTGAGTGGCTGCTTACAGATCAGTTGTCTGTGTCTTAGAGACTTAGACTGATTTAGAAGCATGTGGCCCAAACTGACACAACTCTCAGAACACTGAAATTATGAGTTCTGTCACAAATGAACACTATTTAATTTGATATTAAAATTTAATCATATTATTTAAAAAAATTAGTTGAAATCAAATACTTTATTCTGAATATAAATGATGTGCTAAACATGTCTGACTTTAGAATAAGCAGCTCTGTTTCAGGTTATAAGTAAGTAATTTATAAAGTTGATTCAGAGTCACTTTGAAATGACCCTAGAAGTTAATGACACTCGGTATGCAGTTTTCTAAAAGGCATCTGAAACACACTTTCCAACACTCAGCTTTTAGAATGTGCAAAACTGATAAACTAGTCTGTTACAGGGGCGGGGAGAGACAATAAGAAATAAATATGGAAATTAGCAAAAACCAGTATTAAACATATGTCTTTATGAATAAGACTTAATCACACACTTCATTTTGCAAATACAAAAGGGCCTTTTGAAATGTATTAATTAAAGTTAACCGCTGTAGACAGGCCGCTTTGTAGGGCCGCAGTCCTCTCCCTATTAGCATAGTATTAACGACAGCCGCGGAAATTGGGTTAATATAGCCGGGTATTGTGGCAGAGCCGCTCCAGCGCAAACCGGCGAGCACAGCTCGATCCCTCTGGGAGGCCCAGGCTGTGCGCGGCCCGTGGACCCCGGCTGGTGGCGGAGTTCTGAGTTGAGAACTGCCTTTAAAAGAGATCCCATCACCGTGCTCATCGGCCAGGGCGTGCCCCCAGCAGCGTGTACTCACCGGGGCCGGGTCACCTCTCCCAGAATTGTGCGGGGTCGGTGGAGAGGGGCCTTGGCCTGTCACCAGGGCTAAACTAGGCCCTCCCCTGACACCCCAGGAGCCCTCCTCCATGCAGCCTCCTTTAAGCAGAGGGCGCACCTCAGTCTCCATACAGCTTCACCAGGGCCGCGCCAGGGCAGCGGTGGCTGCAGAGTCCAGGGGCTGCTTAGGGACAATGGGAAGCAGCCGGCGTCAACGTCCGCTCACCCAGAGGTCAGCATCTCGAGGCAGGCTAGAAAAGAAACGTAACAGACGGGAAAGGCGAAAAGCCACCAACCGGGGTCTTTTGCGTCCGCGGTCTAGCTCCCTTGCAACCACAGTTGCGGGACCGGGTTGGGCGCTCCTGCGGCACAGGGAGGGGGTCATGGAGCCGGCGGAGGCAGAACACGCCCACCCAGAACGCGGCCTTGCGGTTGGCAAGACGGCCGACGGAGGCCAAACACGCGCCCCGAGAGGGCCGTGACCCGGGCTACCCTCCTTCCCTGCGCTCTGCAAGCCCTCAGCTGGCTCTGGGGAGGATCACCCGCGCGGAGACTGAGCCAACTCCTGTTCCCGCTGCGACCCCGGGTTTCTTTTTGAGGCTGAGCTGTGGTGCCCAGACAAACACGGTTGGTCAGCCCCGTCCTGTCCAGGATCGATGACTGGCGACGTCCGGAGAGTGTCCAGGGGCGCTGCAGGCTCTAGGACCTGGATTCCAGCACCACGTCGTCCGGTTCAGTCCCACTCCCGGCTGGGCTTTGCTCTTCTGTTCCGCCGGCCCAACTGCTCAGCGCATAAGGGCTGAAAGCGAAGTGCGGCCGTCTTCTTCCCGTGAGCGGAGTCCAGTGGGGGAGGGTGGCGGTCATGGGGGAAAGGTAAAATGAAGGACGCGTCGGAAGGAGGGACGGCCCAGGGCCCTTAGGGCTTCTCGTTACAGTGTTTGCAAAGCGCCGAGGGCGTCCCGGAGAAGGCGGCGCACTTGTCTGGACAGGGCAGCGCGGCGCTGGCAGAGAACGGGTACACTGCAGCCTGGCCGAAGGGCGTCAAGGGCGCGGCGGCCACCGGCGCGGCCAGGCCCTGGCCGTGGTTGAGGTAAGCCACGAGGCGCCGCATCTCGTCCAGGGCCTGCGCCTGCATGAGGATGTAGTTCTTGGCGAGCAGCAGCGTGGCGATCTTGGAGAGCTTGCGCACCGACGGGCTATGCGCGTAGGGGATTACCGCGCGCAGACCGTCCAGGGCGTCGTTCAGGTCGTGCATCCGCCGGCGCTCCCGGGCGTTGATGCTCAGCCGCAGCGACCGCTGCTCCCGGGGCCGCCGCCGTCCGTCCGCTGCGCTCCCCGGCCCGCGCCGCCGCCTCCGCCGCTCGAAGGCGTCGTCCTCATCCCCGCTCTGCTCGCCGCTGCTCTCGGCCGCCGCGGCCGGGGGTCGGGGCGCGGACGCCGCGGGGAGGTCACCTCCCGTGCCCGGCATGCCGTAACCGCGGGCCGCCTCCGGCCCCCGGGCCGGCCCGTAGGCGAGGCCCGCCGCCGCGTAGCCGTGGCTCAGCTCCAGGTACGCGTCCCCCGACAGCGACTTGAGCTCTGCCATGGCGGCGCCTCTGGGCCCGAGGGCCCGCCGGGCGGGCAGGTGCTCCTATGGCCCAGGCCGTGCCGCCCCAGGGTCCGCGCTCGCGCTGGCCGCCGGCGCCTCCTCGGTCCCGCTCCCGGCTCGCGCGTCGGTCCGGCAGTCAGTCAGTCCCGGAGCCTCCCAGGGCCTCGGCCCCGCCTCCTGGTCGCCTCCCCTCCCCCTCCTATTTCGTCTCTTTCTCTCCTACCGCCCCCCAC
>SJYA01001897.1:871723-963230 GCA_006410615.1 Neotragus moschatus | reverse complement strand
CCCCCACCTCTCGCCGCCGCGCGCTGGGCTGGGGCGCGCTGTACCTCCCACTCGCGCCGCCACTCCCTCTTTAAGGTGCGGAGGCGCCCGCTGGGACTTCGCAGCCGTCCAATCAGAGGGGACCTGGTGACCGCCTCTTTCCGGAGCTCGGCCGCTTAGGCGGCGCAGACCGACGGCCAAGGGTGGGGGAGCCGCCGGGATGAGGGAGCCGGGGGTCTGGTTGAAGACAGTGGTGGACACGATGGGGCCTAGGAGCGCTGTTCCAGCGTCTCAGCGTCTCAGCGTTGCCTCCTGCCGCCCCCGGGGGTGCAGCCGCTGCACACTCCTGTCCCTCGTGGGCACCCGTCTCAGTCCGGCTCCTTCTCTTCTGTGCAATTTGCAGGAGCTACGTCCGGCGTCGCGCAGGCAGGGATCAGAGCAGGGAGCGCGCAGAACACCATGGAGCCCCACCAGCCGAGTCCGCATCAGGTGCCTGGCGCATGCCTGGGACGCTCCTCCCGGGTGGGCGTCCTAGTAGTACCGCATAGCCAGGTAACTCGAGGGACAAACTGGGCGCTCCCAGCGCCCCTTCAAGGGCCTGCTGGCTCTCCAGGACTTCGGTGCTGGATGGGAGTGTTCGAGGAGACAGGCGCAAACACGTGGATCATCTGTCGTGGGAACATCAGAGACCGGCTCTCCCCACTCCGGATGAGGGGAACGGAACCTGAGGCTGGTGTTTAGGAGAGCAAGTCTCACCTACCTGCGTGTCCGACTGCGAATGAAGGACCAGGAGGATCTGGGGGAGGCCTTTTCCAGGGAGCCCCTGCACTGCCTCCTAGGCCAAAGTCTGGAGAGCAAGTGGGGGAGGCCCAGCAGCTGGGGTTGGGAAGCACCCTGAGAGGCAGGGGGCATCTAGGCTGTTGGAGGGGCGGCAGAGGGCGGGAGTAGGGGTGAGGGCAGAGGCCCGCGTGACTGGTCCTGGTGGGGAGTTTGGTCTTTGCTGGGAGGACAGAGGACACCCAGAAGGAGCTCAGGGAAACGCTTTCTGCAGACCGCGGCACCGCAGCCCTCAGGGGATTTGCGGCGCTTCCTCCTGGGCGTCCCTCCTGGCCTGGCAGAGCTGTTCAGGGTGAAAGGGGTTGTAAGCAGAGGTGGGCCAGCTCCACTGATGTTCCCGGGCCCATGCGAGTGGTGGGGTCTGATGGGAGCTGAGGGCCTCCTGCCTCTGGGCCTCAGGGCTGGGGGTGGGGTTGAGGGGGGAGGGTATGCTCAGTGGACAAACTGAGGGTGAGAGCGTTTGAACCAACCAAGGGGTGTCTGGCAGGCACTTGTGGGGTCGTGGGAATGTCATCAGAATATGTAGTCATTGAAACCACAGGCACCCAGGAGATCGATTTTCAAAACAGAGGCTGGAGCAGAGCTCCTGCTGTGGCTGCAGGTCAGCATCGCTGGGAGGTTCGGTTAAATCCGATGTCAGCCCGCCCCCCGACCCCCCCAAACGGGATCTGACAACGGCAGTAGAAGCAGTCTCCGTGGCTGGGTCCCGAATAGCCCTGGACAGGAGTGGTTTTTGGGCAGACGCTGCCACCTGCTGGCCGCCTGGGAGATTGCACTCCACCTGCGGGCCCTGCTGTTTAATGGGTGTTCTCAGGCCCTCTGGTCGCCATTAGCTTCACTTCCTGGCACAGCCAGGCACAGTGAGGCACCCTTGACACCTTGGCAAGTCTCCCCTCTCTGCTTTTGGAGGTGGCGGCTCCAGAGGCCAGTGCTTCACTAGAATTGGGTAAAACACAAGGCACCCAGGTTTGCTACCCCAAACCTGGCCACTGCCCCAGACCTGGCTGGCTTCTTCAGAAGCCATGCCAACCCTGGAGAAGAAGCTGCCTTCCAGGGTGGGCACAAGAACCCCGCCTGCTCCACCACCTGCTCAGAGGGTGTTCCTTGTTCCTTATGTCACTTCTGATGTCTCAGCAGTTTCTTTCCAAATGTCACTAATGGGCAGTTTACACTAAGGCTCTGTGGCCAATCCTGGAACATGGCTGAAAGAGGCCCAAAGAACATTGATTTCAAACCTTTTCATGTTTTTATTGGTTTCGTGTTGCATGCCCACACTTGCTTTTGGGTTGTGATTTTTTTCCTGGGCTATTTCCTAAGTGTAGAAGGCTAAATGCGGTCATGGCTCTTTGCTGGTTGGTGTGGGCAGTTCCTCTGGGGTGAGGTCCCCGTGGGCAGGCTGAAGGCAGCAGGTTGGGACAGCCAGGAAGTGTCAGCCCCTGCCAAGCAGGAAAGGGGTTAGCAGCTGCACTGGCCCTGCATTTGGGGTGAGACTCTGCCCTCATTGTTTCTGGGGCTCTCTGGTGACAGAGGGCCTGGACCGAGGTTCGTTTTAGGGGTGCGTGTTCCCTGTACCTCTCACCAAGTACCTCTGGGTAATGCTTGGTAATTGCCCTTCAAGTCCCCTGAGTAGAGCGGCAGAGCCTCCAGGTGGCAGCTCTGGCTTCTGACCATCCACCATCTCCCTGTCCCCATGGGGGGAAGGCAAAGAAAGATGCTCCCAGTCCTCTTACCAGAACCTGTTTGTTAAGGTTGTTAGAAGCCCCACAGAAGCACCACCTCCTGCATGCGGACAGGACTTGACAGCGTATAAAGCCCTCCCTCCCTGCTCCCTCTCTCCCTCCACTCCACTAGTGGGCACCATGCCGGGCGAGTCCAGAGTGATAAGAATTTTTTGAAAAAACCTTAATCAAGATATAATTCAAGTACTAACTACACAGCTTACCCATTCACAGTGTCATATGTCCATCACAACAGTCTGTTCCAGGGCACGTTTGTCACCCCAAAAAGACCCACATATGGTTAGACCCGCATCCCTCCCTTTCCTTCTTTCACAAAACCCATGGCAACCAGCATCTGTCTTCTGTCTCCATGTATTTGCCTGCTCTGGACAGTTCACGTAAATGGACTCACATGCTGTGTGGCTTTTTGTGACTGGCTTCTCTCACTGAGCGTGTTTCCAAGTTTATCCACGTTGCAGGAGAGGAAGTGTTAATGCTGTATGAGCTGCTGGTTTGTGGCCTCTGGGTGAGGTATGTAGGAGACAGTCCCCTGGTTCTGACCATCTCCCAAATGTTGCTCATGACTGCCACATCACATCCCACCCACCGGACCTTTGGGTCCCCCACGGAGGTGGTCCCTGCCGTGCGATTAGGTGGCATGCATGGAATGCATCAGCATGAATATGTCTCCCCAAATGACTCCTTGGTTAGCGGCAAAACTGTTGCCCCTGAGTAATAACGAGAGAGCTCCTTCCTGAGTCCACAGGAAACTCGAGGCAGCAGGGCCTCCCAGGGTTCTGGCGCTGGTGGCTTCAGCTCTGATTTCCTTGCATCTTCTCTGCCCCTCCTTCTCCATCAGCACAGATTCCTGGCTGACCTCACCTCCTTCCACTTGAGATTCCCAATACCTCCCGGTCACCTGTGGGGTAGAGTTCCTGCTCCTTGTGGCGTTCCAGGTCTTTTCACCTGCCCAGCCCCACTCCAGAGCCCTGTCGCAGGTTGCCCTGAGCTCTGGCCAGATGGGCTGTACTGCCACCAGTGGTGTGCATCTTTCTGGCTTCTGTGCCTTAGGTTTGGCTCTCTGCCCACCTGGCACACCCTGCCCATCCCACTGGGCTGAATGCACCTCCTCCTCCAGGAAGCACTCCTGACATCCTCCCCCAGCCATACAAGATGTCCACCCACTGTAGCTCATTAAGAGTGACAAGCTTGGCCAAAAGCTTGTAACAAGGCTCATCATTTCCCTCCGAGATCACTGCCTGCTTCCCCAGGTTTAGGCCCAGAGTCTTTAAGTTTCTCTGTAACAGTGTTAGAAGATTTCCTCATAGGAAAGCTAGTCTAAATAAATATTGGGTGAAATACCCACATTTATAAGTACCTTTGGGGTTTTCCTTGTTGATTTCTAATTTTATCACGTTGTGGTTCATCTATATGATGGGGATTTTATTGGACATAGTTGAAATTTTATATATATATGTATGTCTTCAATCAACTGTGCTGTGTTGTTCAAATCCTTTATATTATTTGAATATTTGTCTGATAGATGCTGAAAGAGATGTGAGAACATCTTTTACCATATTATTGAATATATCAGACAAAAATTGATAGATAGTGAGAAAAAATTGACAGCAGTCCATTAAGCTATTATACTGGCCATGTTAAGATTCATCTGAAAAATTTGTTCCCTGAGGACATGAATGTGGTTGCTTATTTTCTTTGTTGAAACTTGGTTTAGACTCAGCATTATGGGCATTTAAAAATTTTATACATTTAAAGAACAGTTTTAACGTTTACAGACAAATGGATGGGAAAGTACAGAGTTCCCACACACCCCATTTCCCCACCCCACCCTTATTAGCATCCTGCACTGTGTGCTACTTTTGTTACAACCAATGCACCAATATTGGCACATTATTTTTTTAAAATATTTGTTTATTTGGCTGCACTGGGTCTTTGCTGCCATACACAGGCTTTCTCTATTGCACCAAGTGGGGACTGCTCTCTAGTTACGGTGCCCAGGCTTCTCATTGTGGTTGGTGAGTCTCTTGATGTGGAGCACGGACTCTGGGGCTCAAAGGCTCAGTAGCTGCTGCACTTGGCCTCCAGAGCATGGAATCAGTAGCTGTGGTGCAGAGGCTTAGTTTCTCCGTGGCATATGGGATCACACCTGTATCCCTTGCATTGGTAAATGGATTCTTAACTACTGGACCACCAGGGAAGCCCTTGATACATTATTATCTATAGTTTAGGTTCACACTTTGTGATGTACATTCCATGGGTTTTTAACAAAGGTATAATGACATGTATTGGAGAAGAGAATGGCAATCCACTCTGGTATTCTTGCCTGGAGAATCCCATGGACAGAGGAACCTGGCGGGCCACAGTCCATGGGGTCGCACAGAGTCAGACATGACTGAGCCACTAACACACTAAAGACATGTACGCTGATGCAGGAAATGGCAACCTACTCCAGTATTGCCTGGAGAATCCCATGGGTTAGGGTTAGGGCTAGGAGAGAGAAGCCTGGCAGGCTGCAGTTCGTGGGGACACAAAGAGTCAGACACGACTTAGTGACTGAACAGCAAGGAATGCGAGGTACCCACCATGCAGAGTAGTTTCATGGCCCTAGAAGTCCCCTGTGTGCCACCTTCCTGTCCCTCCCTCTCCCCCAGCCGCTGGGACGATCTCATCCGCTCAATTTGTGTAAACTTTTTGGAGGGGAGATGTGGTATTCTTTATAAATTAATTTGATCACATGTATTGGTCATATTGTTTAAAATGTCCAAATACTTACAAATATCTATTCATCTATTCCTTCTATTAGTTGCTGGCGATTGTGAATAAAGTTGCTGTGAACATCCATGTGCTTTGTGACTGATACCACAGAAACGCAGAGTGTCATGAGAGAGGATCATGAACAAGACAACGTGAGTTGGACAAACCTGAAGAAATGGGGGAGTCCAAGGAACAGACAGCCGGCTGAGACTGAATCGTGAAAAATGGAAAATCTCAGCAGACAGTCAGCAGTAAGGAGATTGAATCAGTGAGTAAAAACCTCCCCACGAAGAGGAGCCCAGGACCATGGTTTCATGGGTGAATTCTACCAAACATTTCGAGAGGAACGAACAGCAGTTCTCAAAATCTCCCAGACAATTAAAGAGGAGGGAACATTTCCAAATTCGTTTTGCCAGGCCAGTGTTGCCCTGATACCAGAGCCTTAAAGACCAGCATCCATGATGGGAAATAAGAGGCAGAGTCTCCTGCTGGGATCCTTCCTCTGACCCCAGGGAGGGTCCAGAGGAGAGAGCAGCCACTTAGGGGCAGTTCTCCTTCTGGCCTCCAGGGGGCAGCAAGCCCCTGGGTTTGTGTGGCCAGTGGCCCATCCCAAAGGATGGGGGCAGCAGGAGCCTGGTTTCCAACTGTGTCCTTGGCTGCCCTTGGGCCAGACCCTTGGGACCCTCTGGAGTAACCAGGATGCAGCCAGGAGGGCAGTCAGTGTTGGGCTCTACACAGGAGTCCAGAAGGGGGATGGGTGCCTCCAGGGGTGGTGGTGAGGGGCGCACTGTCCACATCTCTGGCCCCCAGTTTCCGCCACCTCCCCAGTCCTGCTCAGGGCGCAGCAGCCCTGCCCTCCTGAAGCCTTGGGTCAGGGTGAGCTCCAGAGGGGGCTGCAGACACCGGCAGAGGTCTTCGCTGGGAGGTGCGAGTGTGGTGGCAGGGGTTGGGGGGCGATTGTGTGATTACTGCCTGGGGCCAGAAGGGAACAGGTCCGGGTGCAAGGACAGGCCAAGGGAGCATCGGGCACAGATGGACAGTGGTCAGGGCTCAGACGCGGAGGCCAAGTTGCTGTTCCCTTTACAGCCCACCCAGGGCCCTTGGTTGCCTTCTCATCTGTGAGACGGGTACACGGCCCAGGCATGGCCGCTGTGTGCTCAGATGTATCTGGGGACAGTCCTGTGTGAGCCACCCACCCCACGTGCTCTGATAGGTCAGGCCTGCCTGGATGACTGCAGCATGGACCTGCCATCCGAGATGGCCTCACTTTTCCATGGGCCTCCTGAGCAGGAGGCTGGCAATTTCCCTGTCCACAAAATGGGGCGGTGAGGCCAAGATTCCTTGGAGAGACCATGGGGTCAGTCTCCCACCCCGGGTAATGCTTCTCCTTGGCCCCTCAGCCTGGACACATCACCTGGGACTTCGGTCTGAGCCCTGACGCCATGACACGTGTCCAGGTGCAGGGACTGGACACAGGCTGGTGGTCGTGACGGTCCCAGGGCATCTGCACCTGGGTTGCACATGCTCTTGGACCCTGTCCTAGCATCAGAAGGACTGCCGCTGAGACCGCTGTCTCTCAAAGGGAGACAGCGGGAAATGTCGCCCCACTTTCTGCCTAATTAAGGGGAGGGGCATCAGGGAGGAAATGAGGGTCATGTGCCCCCGAGGCAGCTGGAACCTTCCAATGTGTGTCAACAGCAGTCTACCGGCTATCATGGGTACCGACCGGGAGAAGATGGGGCTGGACGCCCCAGCCTGGCTGGGACCAGTCCAGCCACCCGCTGGAGTCCACGGGCTTGGCTCCAGGAGGCTCAGTGCGGTGGCGCCACCTGGTGGGGTTGGGAGACAGTTGCAGCCGACCCAGCCCCAAGTACTGAAATTGGGCAAATGTGAGCGACTTTTAAAAACAGGGTGGAAGCTCAGAATTAACTCACGTTTTCCATATAAGGTCAGAATCTAGAACAATGCAAAAATTAGACAGTGAAGCATAAAGATGTTAACTGGCGAAAAGTGCCAGCACACTGCATGCACAGAGCATCCCCCACAAGATGGAAATGGTGATGGGTCCATTGCTGTGGGGTTGCTTGCTGGTCCTCAGAACTCACCGCGGGACCTAGGCTGTGGCTCTCGTGTCTCCAGCTGCAGCAGCGTCTCGTGCCCTGGCACTCAGCCCTGCAGTGAGCAGAGGTTGTGTGACTTTGTGCTCACCTCCCTCTTGTTTTAGCAGAGAGAGAGGGTTGGGTGGCTGGTTCACTGTGTGGAGATGGATGGAGTTAATTCGATGCCCTTGAATCTGGCTTATCGTCAGCAGAGGGCGCTGGCCTGGCTGGAGCGGGGAGCGGGGTGTACAGTCAGCTGGTGTCCAGTGACCGGCACAGGCAGCCACCCTCAGGGGCTCCAGTGGCCAGGTTGCCCAACATGCTGGCAGTTAAGGTGCAGTGTTACCAACTGCAGGACTCCCGTTTATCTCCTCCCTTTCTGTGCTGGGTCCTCTGATGGAGGGGTGGGGTGGGGTGGGGTTGTGCACCTCGCCCTCCCTCTGGAACTGAGAGGCATCCTTCAGTTCCCACAGTGGGTGGTAAGGGTCTGCTGGGTCCCTCCCTTGTTTTCTCCCAAAACAGGATGTACTCCCTGCCCCGCCCTGAGCAGCTCCATGAGCCAGCATGCCTGCCTTTCAGAAATGATTTCTGCATTTTTAAGACTCTCAGGATAAACGGGGAACTGGGGCCACAGAAGCAACTGCCCTACTTATAGCAGGCGGCGCCACAGGCAGAATTCTACCCTCCATGGGGCAGGGGATGCAGACACTTCAGACTCCGCAGCCCTTTCCCGTCTTCTCTTGATGTTCAAGCTCACAGGCGCCTGAACGCCCCACCCCTCTGGCTGGACGGCCAGGCCACAAGGTGCATTTGCTGCTCCATGCCGCTGGACGTCCCCAAGGGCAAAGTCAGCAACTCCTTGTGCTTGGCTCCCCCTCCTTCCTGGTTCCTCCGGACAGGGACTGCCCGGGATGGGGAGGGGCGTGGCTCTCCACAGAAGCCCCGCCTGGGTTCCACTGGATGGTTCCCTCCGTGTGGTCCGCATCCTCCTGTGAGAGTGGACAGTTTTCTCTCTGGCCCTGCGGGGAACAGGTCTGAGGCTGTTTGAGCGCACAGGCGCAAAAGGGAAAATAAATGTTTCATGTTCTGGACCAGAGAGGGGAGGAAAGAGATAGCTGCATCCTCAGTTAAGTGCAGGCTCCCCACCGAAGGGGTGGCGGGTCTCAGCGTCAGGTTTCTTGTTTTTGTCATCTTTTTAGGACAAAATTGCAAACTGCCAGCTGCAGCCGTGCTGGGGACAGAGAAGCAGGTCTCCTGGGCTCTGGGGGACTGTTTGTGGCAGGAGGGGGCTCTGGGCTGGAGGCTGAGTCTGGGAGGGTGTCAAGTGCCACCCTGGGATCCCTGATGCCCTGTACCTGCTGGGGTCTGGAGGCTGAGAAACATTTGCCAAGGTTTAATGCTCAGGCAGTGGGGCCACCCACCAGCAGTGCCCTGAGCAAGTGACACAGGCCTTTCGAGCATGCAGGGCATGTGGACTCCTCTGCCTGAGCCTCCAGCCTCAGGCCACACAACCGCTGGCTGACTGGTCATGTGATTGTATCCAAGAGGTAGAATCTTCTGGAAGGTTCAGGCAGAGCCTCTGCTCCTTGTCAAGTTACTAAGGGCATATGTTTGTCTGGCAGAGTCACCTGGCACCTGCCCTGTACCGTGCCTCCAGGGTCACAGTGCCCAGAGGTCAGCAGGAATTCTACAGCCAGCGGCACGCTGGTAGCGTGACCAGTGCTGGGAAGAAAGCAGGCAGCTGGGTGGGTGGGGCCTGCCTGGTCAGGAAGCCATGGGCCCCACCGTTCATTTGGGGGCTCTGTGATGGGCAGCCCTGATGGGCAGGGTCTGGCCGGCACTCCACGTCAGGCAGGAGGAAAGTGCTCTTTCAGGACCCGGGTTCTGCAGCTGGCCCAGGCGGCACAGGGGGGCCTTCAGCCTTGGCCTCGAGTCACCTTGCACTGTCACCTCCTATGGCATCTGTGGGCACAGCTTCACCCACATTTAGCGAACAATGATACTGTCCCCCTCTGCGCCCCCACCAATGACTCCAAAGGCGGAAGTGTCCTGGGCAGGTCACAGCTCATTGAGCAGGTCCCCAGGCTGCCGCCCTGGTCACCCTCAGTGGACCAGACATGGGTGCGGCTCCTGGGGGCTCAGGACCTCGTGGAGGTGGGCCCATCCCGGGAGGACTGTGTTATGGTTCACTCGGGATGTGTGTAACTGGTCAGGTTCAAGGAGCATGCCTGCAGCGCCCTCGGGTACTGTCCACACTCAGACCGGCTGCAGGCTCTCGGCCCCTCCAACGTGGGCTGACAGATGCACTATGGCAACAAGGGAGCCAGTGTGAAAGTCACGGCTTCTCCTGGAGCCTGGGGCTTGGTCACGAACAGTGTCTCAGGCCCATGGGCACCGCACTGGCCCAGAATCCGACCCCTGGAAACACGAGGAAACAAGAGAAGACTCAGAGCTGACATCTAAACCTGTCGGGGATTCACCTGGAGGAAAAATGAGGCCATAGACATGTCAACACTCCATAAATATTGCTTTCTGGAATGTCTCAGAACTAAAGGTGCCACATTACCCTAGAGACCAAGTGTCCCCTCAGATAGCTGCACTTTCTGGAACACAGCTGCCGCCCTGTCTGTAAGGGGCACCTTCTCGAGGACGCTGAGAGGAGGGCAGGAACAGGGCTCAGGCCTGGGGACAGCAGAGCGGCTGTGGGGTCACCTCTTCTCAAACCCCAACTGCTCTTTGATTATGCTCCCACCCTGAGCTTCCCCAGGGACACAAGTGCCTGGTTTGCTGCAAGGACGGCTCTGTAGCCCTGTGTCCACCCTAAACCTGAAGCCATACTGCCCTCCAGCAGTGATGGTTCCAGAAGAGAGGGGGACGCCTCAAGGCCGAGATCACGCCAGGCTCTGCTCCTTCCATACCTGGCCTGAGAGGCGCACCCTTGTACCTGTTGGAAAGGCGGAGGCTGGCCTTGACATCAGGACCAACACCCAGCACCGGCTCCGGCTGTATGTACGCTGCTCCCTGCGGCAGTTTCTGTCACCGTGAAACTGGGCGTCAGAGGGCCAGGAGAGTTGTTTGGTAGCTTGTCATCTTACAACTAATTATTTAATTACCCTAATTTAAAGTTTTACCAAATTTAGCTTCAAAACAAAAATCTGTGATTGCAGCATCAAAAAGTAATAATATAATTAGCTTATTTAGGGGTAACATATTAACTCTGTTGATTGCAAGGCGTGATCCTGGAGGGAACCTGTGCTTGAGATGTGAGGGTGGTAACGGGGCCCCGGGGCCCAGCAGTGGGCAGGTGGCCACCCCTTACCCAGGAACAAGATGCAAGCTGGGGTTTCTCCCAACTGTGAGCTCTCAGAATGCCAGTGTTCGATTCCGATATTATTTGCAACCTTAATTCCCACCTGCCCCAGTTTTTTTGTTTCCATCTGCCTGAGAAGGCGCTCCCTTCCCTTCTCCCCACCACATGCCCCTGAGGACTAGTCTGGCTTGAACAGAGGTCTGGGAGCTGGCTTCTTGTCCAGGAGGGTCCTGGCTGGGCCGTGGGGGGCTTGTCTGCCAGGGTCCTGCCCTCCTGACTGTGGGAAGCTGCAGGAAGCCCTCTCACCCTCCAGAGAAGTGGCCTCAGTGGGCATGAGCTCATGGCCTCAGGAAGTTTGTGCCTGAGATCTGGAGTGCCCTGGCTAGTGATGAAACCCTCCTTGAACTGGAGCCCCGTTTCTCAGATGCCTGGGGGCTGTGCAGACAGCTCCCTCGTCCATGCTGAGGAAGGGTCATGAGGGCCGTCGTCTGGGCAGCCTCACCAGCCACGGTGTGTCTTTCCAGCAGCTGCTCTAGGCCTGGAGCGTCTTCAAGGCTGTCGGGCCCCTGGGCAGGGAGTCACATCACCACCACCCCTGTCCCGTGCACAGGACGTCACGGGGCCTGGTCCTCACAGATGTCCTGCTTCACCCGCTGCTGTGTCTCCGGTGTCTGAAGGCCAGTGGATACACCGTGGGGGCTGGGAGCACATTTGTGACAGAGAGTTCACCAGCAAGTGACTGAACCAGCCGGTCCCCACCAGGAGACAGGCCGCGGCCAGAACACTGGGGAACCATGTGGAAAGGGGGCCGGGGGGCCCAGGGGGCCCAGGGAAGTGTGAGGCTGCCAGTGACCATGGATGCAGGGCAGAACCCTCGGGGAGCTGTGGGCTTCCGGGTCCCTGGTCCTCGGGAAAGNGGAGACAGGCCGCGGCCAGAACACTGGGGAACCATGTGGAAAGGGGGCCGGGGGGCCCAGGGGGCCCAGGGAAGTGTGAGGCTGCCAGTGACCATGGATGCAGGGCAGAACCCTCGGGGAGCTGTGGGCTTCCGGGTCCCTGGTCCTCGGGAAAGGCACAGCCTACAGCAGACATGAGAGGAGGGATGGAAGCAGACACCCACTTCCACTTCCTCCTCCTGTTGGGCCCTCTTGGCTAAACCCACCCAGAAGCCAGAGCGCAGGCACTGTATTGTCCATGGAGACCAGCCCCCAGGTCCTCGACCCCTGGGACTTGAGCCCCCAGGCCCCCGACCTCCTGGGTGCTGCTGTGGCCCCTATCCCAGGCTCATGGGGACAGTGTGTCCATCTGCACAGACTCTCCCTGTGCTCTGGACCCTGAGATGTGAGGGGGCCAGAAGGCTCAGGGGAGTCTCTTTTGAGGGGTGGCACTGACCCCTCCCCCCACGGAATCCAGGGGTGCCTGCCCGGGGAGGCTCTGATTCTGCTCTCACGTGCTGCCTTTTAACACGTCGTGATGCTTGAGACTGGGCCTAATTAATTAGAGGTTCTGAAAACAGCCAGGGTTTCCTGTGGGTGTCCCCATACACGGTCGTGGATGATGCGAAGGCCAGGTGGGCTGGGAGCCAAAGCCGTGAAGAGACACTCATTGTCCCCCGAGCGTTGGGAAAATTAGGACATTTGGTGCCAGACTGGTCGTCTAATTAGATTCCCACCAGCTCCAGCGAGTGGGGAGGGGATCTGCTGCGGCCATCCTGGGAGAGGCTCAGGTGCCCTCTGACCTCCAGGGGGCCCGTCTGCCTTTTGTCCACCTGCCCATGTTTCCTGTGTCCGGACATGGCTGTGCTGGTCGGCCCAAGGGCCCCTCTCCTGTCTGGCACCCTGCCGTGTTTGTTACTGCCCATACAACCTCCGCGGCCACTGAGAAGCCTGGCGCTCAGCAGGTTCGAGGCAGGAAGACAGAAGTGGGGGGCGGCGGTTCCCTGAGGGTGTGCACTGTGCGCTAAGCGGCCCCCACCATCCCGTCCGCCTGCTCTTGGCAGGCTGTCTGTGCTCTGCAGCCCAAAACCAGGCTCCAGGCCGGCTCCTGAGACCCTTCCCAGTGAAACAAGGGGGATCTACTCTGTTTGTAAAAAGCTGATTATCATAGATAAATGTATCTAATTAGTCTCATTTGCTGACACAGCCTTTAATTGTGAGTTGAATAATTAGACATATTTGCATATGCAAATGAGCAGTTATACCAGTGTCAGTCTTTAACGTGATTCCTCCAGAGATGAATAATTCTATTTCAGGAGAGAATATGATGCATTAATTCACACAGACAGACAACTTTATTTAGAACCAGTGACTCCTGTTTGTTTACATGAAGTAACAACTGTAGAACCAGGAGAAATCTCATGTTGAAGAAACATCTGGGGATAGTTCCTGAGCTTCCCCTTGGGTGGTGTCCCCCTCCCCCTGAGCACAGCTGCTCACCCTCTGCTAGGTGTTGAGGGTAGGATGGCTGGGGTTGCCCCATGGCTGCAGTCTGGCCCAGGGCATTCTGGAGGGGGTCCCTCCCCAGGGCTGCGAGCTGCATGTAATGGGGCTGCTGGCTGTGGGCCTGAGGTCTCAACTTCAAACAGTCCTGCCATTTACCCCCATCTGAGCCACAGCAGCTTTCACCGTCCCTGAGGGGTGGGCCAGGGCACAGAGGCCTCAGTAGACCTGGGGGTCCCTGCTCCATGTCAGGCCTCCCTGGCTTCTGCTTTTGGCTGAGCCCCCCAGCACAGGGAGGGGGATCCAGGTGACGGTCCCAGGTGACCACCCTCAGGTGCCTTCCAGGTCCATCAGGAGGGGTGTGTCTCTGCAGAGCCTTCAGGGCACTAGCCAGTGAGGAGGATTAGTCCCACCTACCACCTCCCAAGCAGAGCCAGGCTCCTCCCCATGCCCCTTCCCCATCCCCAATCACCAGGCTGGGCGGTCACATGGGCTTCCTGGGAGAAGCTGAGCATGTGGAATTTGGCTCCAGCAAAGAAGGACGACTTCCCCACTTTCCAGAAGGTCTGCGCAGCAGTCCCTCCCCCATCCTCCTGTTGCCATGGCAACTAGCTCGTTGATGCTGACTGGAGCTGACACCGTCCCAGTTTGCGGTGGTCTCCTCCCTCTCCCTCTCCAGGCCAGGGTGCAGTGGGCCTGTGTGGCCAGCAGAGGGCAGTGGCAGGCCAGCCACTCGGCAGGGCAGGAGTAGGGGGCTAGGGTGGAGGAGGATGTTGTGGGGAACCCAGCAGGACATAGACCCTGATTTTTGCACTCTTGTCTTCTCGAAAGTGAAGGCCTCGCACCTCTAGTGGCAGGTCCACAGGACACATCCAAGTGGCACGTCCATCTCTACACCCTTATGGCCCTTAACCCTGCTGGTGACTTGTCTTTGGTGGAGCTAGAAGAATGGGTGTCGGGACCACTCCCAGCCCAACACCTGGGGTGCTGCGCTGCCCAGAGCACTGGGGGAACCCAGATGGTCATGGCCCCACAAGGAGCGGAGGAGCTGGGGCTGCAGTGTGGTCTGGGAGGAAGGTCCTGCAAGGCTTTGCAAAGCTCTTGAAAACCCTGCTGAGGTGCTTGGCTAGGGGAGATGGGTTAACTGTCCTCCTTCCCGTTGGGGCTGTAGCTCAGAGACCCCCACTCCAGCCCTTTCCTGGGGATCTGGTGGGCCAGGGGGAGACCTATCTATGTATAGCTTCAGAAAGAGGGGTTCTGCCAGAGGAGAAAAGGGTCTGCAACCCCAAGGAGACGGTCGCTGCCCGATGCCTGTGGTGTGCTCTACTCGAGAGGTGTATGTACATGTGTGTGCAAGTCTCCCGTGTATGGATGCACGCACGTGCACTTGTGAGTGTTCTGCATTGGGTGTACACACACGAGTGCCTATGGTTTCTCTGTACAAGTGTGTGTATCTGTGAACGTACACACATGTTCACAAGTTATCACACTCTGCATGAGTAGTTGTACATGTGGGAGTGCACACCTGTGGTCTGTGTGTTCCTGCATGTGTACATCTGCAGGCATATGTGTGTGTGTGTGTGTGTGTATCTGTGAGTGTACACGTGTTCACGTTATCACACTCTGCAATGAGAGGTTGCATGTATGAGAGTGTGTTCACCCGTGGTCATGAGTGCCTGCAGGTATATGTGTGTATGCGTGTGACCTGGGGCCTGTTACGCCTCCACAGTGCTCCTGGTTATGTCCTCAGCACCTCCCAGAGTGTGGAGGTCGATGGCGCCCCTGGTTGTTTGATTGCAGATGCCTCCATGTTCCTCCTCCTTGGGGCCACCACACAGGTGACCCTCCTCCCGGACAACAGGCCCTGCAGGCTGGACCATCCAGCGATGTCAGGCCCTTCAGAGGTGGAGGCACAAGGCTGCCTCACCACCTGCCCCTGGTTCTGCTCCTTTTCCTTTTAAAGGGGACAAACATGAGCCTCTTCTGTGTTGCTGGGGTCAGAGGGACCCACTGGGCACCTCACTGTGGTCATTGTGGCTGCACTCTGGACGGGAGGCTTCTGGAAGCAACAGCGGGTGGGGCTGGCTTTGGGGGCTGTGCCTGCCCCACCTCAGGGGAGACCAGCAGCTTCCAAGGGATGCTTGCTCTTGGCTGCTGTGTCGGCTTAAACCCACATGGCTTCCCCCAAGGACGGACAGGAATCCCAGGCAGCCCATGCATTCCTACTAAGAAAATGCTCACGTCACATCTTCCGTGTGGCTCTCCTGTCAGCGAGGGGCTGACGACACCAGCCATGTGTGTTTGTCTTGTCAAAACTTGCTCGCCCTCTGCTCCTGTGACTTTGCTAATGGCGATTATGAGAAATGGTTTTAAATACTCACTTTCACACAGTTTCCCCAAATGTGGGGCTGCCTCGTGGTGAAGCCGGAGGCATCTCCCTGCCAGGTGCCATCTGGAAAGAACTTCCAGGTCAGCTGTGGTTTAAAGACATGGACCCCATGTCCTCCGCTCTCTACTCCAGGGTCTGTGGCATCCACCTAGTCAAGCTGAACCACGGGTCCAGCAGTCAACAGGGGAGGCACAAGCACCTTGCAGCTTAGGACATCCCTTCAGAAAGAACATTTCAAGGGCAGCTATTTTGGTGGAAAATTAACCTGCAAGAGAGATGGAGTCTGAATCAGCCCCCAGAGGCGAAGGGCCTGTGGAAGGAGGAACGGCTCCTCACTTGCTCTAGGCTCAGCAAGGCCATGGGGCTGGCAAAGGAGGCGGCTCGGGAGCCTGAGCCAGGTTTCAGCCCATCTCTGGCATAGAGGAGGCCCCTTCCTGCCATCTGGAGGTGTGTCCACCCACAGCTGCCTGCTTGCTGCTCGTCAGAGTGCTGCCCCGCCGCCCATGCGTGCGTGCTTCTCAGCCCAGGGAGGTGACCCTGCTCTGGCCTGGCTCCAGCCTCTGAGAGCCGTGGGTGTCTCCAAGGAGCCACATGATTGTCTCCATGGTCCAGGATCGGCTGAGGCTGGCATCGGTTTGAAGCGAAGACAGGAAAATGAGAATCTTTGTATCTTCTGCCAAGGCGTTAATTCTTCCCCAAACTGTCAGAGCAGAAATAATTTTAGAAGCTATTGTTCATCACAAGCTTCTGTTTTTCATGGTTAAAAACAAGCCCTAAACAGTCGTCAGAGGATGCAAAATTAACACACCAACCAAGAGGACAGCCGGGGAATGGACAGAAATAGAGACCTCAGGAGGAAGCAAGTGCAGGGTGTCAACGGTGGCCCCTACCACCCTCCCCTCCCCATGCCCCCTACCCCAGAAGCTGTTCCAGTCACAGCTGTGCAGACTTGGTGTTCAGTCTGGGGCCTGGTGGACAGGGATACCTGCAAAGCCCTGGGCTGCTGGACTGTGGGCTGGGCTGCCCTTGTCCTGAGTACCAGCAAGGTTGGACACAGGGTCCCACTTGACTGCTGGCCAGACCTGGCTGCGTCCTGCTCCCGTCCTCCACGTCCGAGGGCTTCTCTTTCTGGGTGGGTGTTGTCCTAGCTGCAGGTATGCCATGCGACTCTGGGATTAAGGTGGGGTGGTGCCCCCAGACTTCAGGCTCTGTCACAGGCTGTGACAGGGGTCAGGTTTATCACCATCTACCTTGTCAGGGGAGCCAGCCGCCAGCAGACACACAGCACCCAGCAGCCCTCTCCTCACCCCTGCGGTGGATGCCAGAGGTGCATTGCTTTCCTCAAAAAGTCCCTCGCTTCCCTTCCTGACTGGGGGGAATCTCACTAGGTTACAGTGGTTTTGCTCCCACATGCTGGGCTGGGGAGAATTTTCCCTGGGAGGCAAAGCACCATAACCGGCATGAGGATACGCCAATCTGCAGGCTGCCCCCAGGAACTTGGCCACGGGTGGCTTCTGGACGCAGCCTGCATTGGACCTCAGATCTCAGGGTGCTGATGGGCAGGTCTACACTGGGCAGGATGACCACCATCTCGCTGGCTGTCTGCTGCTTGTGGGTGGTTGGTTCTCCAAAGAAAGGGCTCCAGTTCAGACCCTCTTGAGGCCCGAGACCCCCCTTCCTGGGGCTGTAAGACTCTCCCAGCCTTTAGAGGCCATGTTGGAAACAGGCCTCCTGAGGACCATGCGTGATGAGGCACACAGGCCACGGAACACTGCGGGGGTGGGAACAGCTGCCTCCCCGGGTGCCGCTCTGTCATCTCAGATAGAAACTTACTGGCTCAGCGCTGAGGCTGTTTTCAGTTAAATTTTTTCTCAGGCTGGATAACGTGAACTGCTGTATTTTACATGTTGGGTCAGGGGTGGGATCATAACACCTGTAATGCTCTGATCCCCTCTCCCGGGTTATGTGCTGCTTTTCCTGCTCGCTCACCTGGCAGAACCCTGGCCCGGCCTCCCTCTCTCTGGTTCTGCTGCGCAGGGCCCTGCACGCTCTTTAGGGGACTGATGGCTTTGACCTGGTGGTGCTGAGACTTTGTCGGCAAAGTGTGGTCACAAAATTTAGAATTTAAGGTTTCCAGAGTTTGTTTAAGACATAAGTAAATAGCAGTTTGGTTTTGCCATCTGGAAGGCCCTGTAGAAAGGAGTCGACAAGTCCTATGTTCTGAGGCTCGCCCCTGGGGGCGGGGCCATCAGAGGTGACCTTGAATGAGCAAGCCTGCTCTCCACCAGCCCTGATCCCCACTCGCCTGGCAGACACACTGTGAACAAGTGGCCACTTCCAGGAGCACAGGCCCAGTCAGAACCCAAGACCATCTCTGCTCAGGTCCCATCAAACCAAGACTCCCATCTGAAGCAGTCACCATGAGGGACAGGGTCCCCCTCCTCTCAGAACTTGGAAATTCTCACCAGCTCTTCCTCCTCTGCAGCCCCCTGCCCCCACCTCCCTCCAATGCTAAGGAGGGGCAGGAGCAGGGGAACCCACAGCAGCCTGGACAGAGGCAGACACAGCTCCCGGGATCTGGGCCTGAGACCTCACCGGCTGAAACCATCTGCCTTCCTAGAGCCCAGAGACACCTAGGCCTCCTGGAGCGGCAGCACAGGAAGGAAGGTGCCCTTCCTTCCATGAACATGTACATGGAATAGCCGGCCAGGGCACGGCAGAAGCACTGTATCCTTAACCCTATCTACCCCAGAAGGGTCCCCACACCCTCTCCCTCCTAGGGAGCTTAAGGGACTGTTCCAGGGAAAGGGGAGTTTTTCAAAATCAGGAAGCAGGGACCACCGTCCTGCAGTAGGGAGAGGTGGGACCCTGGAAAGCTGGCACTCATGCTGCTGAGATTAGACCAAGGGAGGGAAGGACAGCCAAGCACGTGTCAGAGCCCCATGGAGGACAGCCAGCTCAAGGGAGGACAAGGTGTGTCCTTGCCCAGTTGTTCGCAGAGTGATGGCAGTTGCCCTGCCTTGCTTCCGTTGGAGAGGGCCAGGCCCTGTGCCCACCAGTCTCTGGGGCACCAGCGTGTCTGGCCTGCTGTCCACAGTCCTGGGACGAGGCCAAGTCTGTGTGCTGGGCCCGATGTCACTCTCCAAGGTGCTGAAGACATGCATTCCAGCTTCCAAGAGGTTCAAGTGGCCCTGACAAACACAGCCCTCAGGGCCTCGCTTTCACACATCGTGAGTTACGGTTCTGCCTGCGCATCTTGGGAGCAGAAGTATTTTTGTTAAACTTGGTCAGACATTGATCCTTCATGCCACAGTCCTGATCCAATCCCTCCTTCCCTTCCTCTTCCCCTCCTCTCTTCCTCCCTCCCCACAGCAATTCCCCCAAAGGAGAGAGAGGGACCCCCTTCCTCTGCTTGGTCCCCTGGGAAGATGACTTGGAAATGTCCAGGTTTCTCCCAACTTTGAATGTTCTGTTCAGGCAGGTGGGCAGAGCAGATGTGCCCCAACACCACTTGGTGTAAAGCAGGCCTGTTTGTTGGTCCTGACCCTGAATTTATGCCAAGATTTGGTGGTCCAGGAGACAGGGCCACCACTTCATTCCCCACTGTCTTAGTGTCACTGAATGAATAACCAGGTGCACATTCTCCAAAACCTACTCAAGGCCATCTGCATTGCCTGGAACCTCTCCTGCCAGGAACCAAAGACCGAGCCCGTGTTAGTTAGAGTGGTTCTGTGATCCGGCATTCAGGGCTCCATCTGACGAGCACATGCCCAGTACCTTCACGGCCTTCCTCCCTGGTCCTTGTCACTGAGAGGGGAAAGATGCCAGGTGGGGAGTTGGGCTGCAGGCTGCCTGATCTGAGCATTGGCTAGGGGATAAAACCAACCCAAAGTGTCATGTGGCTGGATGCAGGGGCTGACAGCCGGAGGAGGAGACAGGAAGGAGGGGCCAGCCCAGAGTGGCCAGCACGGGTGTGGGCCTGGACTCTTCCCATCTGAGGGGGTGCTGGGTCTGCCACCAAGGGTGCAACCCTGGAGGGCTGGGAGACTGCATGGCTTGTCTCTGAACCATCATTCATTTCTCAGTTTCCCCATCTGTAAAATTGCCATGTTGTCAGGGATCCGTTGCTGCAAGCTGGTCCCTGGGCCAGAGCTCCTGGCCCACCTCAGTGGGCAGTGTAGTCAGGGGCCCAGTGATGCCTGGGGCTGGAAAGAGGCCCTGAGTCCCTGACTGCCGACCCCCCTCCCGGGGCAGCAACTAGTGACACAGCCCTCCCTTCTCTGCAGCCCAGCCCTCGATTTCTACCACAGGAATCTCAGCCAGTGTCATCTCCAGGTCTCCCTTAGCCCCTCCCCCGGAACAGCTCAAGTATGTGGGAGGGGAGCTGGAGATCCCTTCTTGGAGGAGGGGCAACATTCATCAGAAAAACAGAGGCGCTGACTTTGGTTCCCCATGCCTCTGTGTGTGGTGTGTGTTGGAGGCGGGGGTCGGGGGCTCACCGGGTGGCTGGAGGGACCTGTGGTGTTGTGGGGGCTGATGAGGCACGCAGTAAATATGAGGTTGGTTTAGGAAAGTAGCGTGTTTCCTGGTCACCCCCACTGCTCAGTGCTGGGGGGTGCAAAGGCAGGTTTTGTCCTGTCTCCTCTCCCTGTCAGTGGAGAGGGGCGTGGGCACCCCCACACCCACAGAGAGAGGCAAGAGGGGCCCTGCCCAGGAGGGCTGTGGTGGAGTGGAGACCCCCACCCTGGGCTGGGCCTGAGGGTCACAGAGAAAGGGCAGCCTGACCCACCGAGATGCCTGACCCTTCCCACCAACTACTAAACCAGAGAGGAATTAATTCCGGCATCGCGATTTCTCTGAAAAGCGTCAAAACATGTAAATATCAAGCTCTTTTCCTTCAGCCACTAAAACAAATGGAAAAAAAACATTTATTAGCATAGAGATGAGTTTAATCAAATCAGCCAGAGAACAAATTAGCCACAGGAAACGTAATGAACTGGGAATTAATTAGCAGCATAATGATGACAACGCTGCCTGCTGATCACCTCGCGGCCACAGGCACTTCCCCAGCCCCATGAGGCTCCTGGCAGCTGATCTTGCCCTTTGCAAGAGGCTCTGAGTAGGGACCACCAGACAGTCCCTCAGCCCCGCAGGAGGCGGGAGGAGAAGCTACGCTGTGGGCGCCTGGGGTGGGGGCAGGGGCAGGCCTACAAGGTCTAGGGGGTGGGGCCCACTCTGCCCAGCTGCTCAGGGAAGCCCTGGGGGCCCAGGAACAGGGCCAGAGAGCCTCTGAGGGCAGTGACAAGGGTGCTCAGGAAGAGCCCCCCAGGGCTAGCTCCAAGACAGCCCTCCTAGAGTGTACTAGAAAGATCTGGCCCTGGATGGACCCCAGTGGAGAGGCCCCAGCAGCTCCAAGTCCCCGCTAAGTGTGGACTTGGTGGTATGCAGCCGCTACCTGAACTGCTCCCCTCTGCATCCCATTGCTCTGAAATTCCAAGAGATTGTGGACAGTGAAAACCCTGCCTGGGGTGCACAGTCCAGCTGGAACCAGATTGGTTTGTCGAAGATGACCCCCGCCTTCTACTGTCCAATTTCCCATGAAAATCTACTAAGATCAACTTGAAGCTGTTTTCCCTTCTCTTTGCAAAAGCACATGTGATGAATCCTTTTCATCTGGTCAGGGTTGGGGCACCTCTTCCATTCCTGCCACCCCCACCCCCCAAGCAACCTCCTGGGGGCCCCTGAGCTTCCTGGTCTCGGGAGCAGCATAGGGAGGGGGCCCAGAGGTGGCTGTTGGAGGGGCCAGCCAGTTGAGGGTGGGAGGTCAGACTGGCTGTCTTGTTGGTAAGTCCAGGCCTCTGTGGGCACAGAAGACCTGGGGTCTGTGGTCAGGCCACGCATGTCTCCTCCCTGCCCCCCGCTCTACCCTCAGGCAGAACATCTCCTGCTCCCCCTTCTCTCAGCTGGCTAAGACCCTCCAGCAGTCAGCAAAGGGAGCCAGGCCAGTGCCCAGGTTTCTGCAGATCCCCTCCTGAGAGAGGGGAGGAGCGCCCACCCCGCTCCTGCCAGGGCTCTGCAGGCCCCCAGGCTTCACTTCCGCATTGCGACAGAGCTGAGCTGGTGGATCTACAGCGAGAGACGCCCATTTCTCCTGAGCCAGGAATTTTACACTGCAAGGACGAGAAGCCCTCTCCCAGCCTGGCCTGCAACGCTCTCTTCTGATTTTATGTGAGCTTTTCCCCTAATAAACCTTTTAAAATGTACACTAATTGTGTTTATTGTATTCTTTGGTTATCACGTGTGTCATTACGGGCATGGCTCTCCCTGGGGTCTCAGGGCCTTTCCCAGCCTCACGCTGTGTTGTGGGTCCCTGTGGCTGTGTGTGTCTGTGTGTCCCTGTGGCTGTGTGTGTCTGTGTGTCCCTGTGTGTGTGTCTGTGTGTCCCTGTGGCTATGTGTATCTGTGTGTCCCTGTGTGTGTGTGTGTGTCCCTGTGGCTGTGTGTGTCTGTGTGTCCCTGTGGCTGTGTGTGTCTGTGTGTCCCTGTGAGTGTGTGTCTGTGTCCCTGTGGCTGTGTGTGTCTGTGGTCCTATGAATGTGTGTCTGTGTGTCCCTGTGGCTGTGTGTGTCTGTGGCCCTGTAAGTGTGTGTCTGTGTGTCCCTTGGCTGTGTGTGTCAGTATGTGCATGTGTGTGCACAGACTGACACTGGTTTGTGTCTGCATGTGTTTGTATATGTTTGCTCCAATTGCACAGAACAGCACCTGCCTTTTCACAATAAGAAGAGACACTGCAGCAGCCTGTGTGTCCACTCAGGCACTCGTGGGGACAGGACTGCCGTGGTCACTGAGCTTGGTCCCCCTGGAAGCAAAGAGGGGTGACCCGGCGATGGCTCAGCCTGCGGCTTATCTTGAGTTGGCTGCACACAGGCTGGTGCTTCTCCTGCTGGGTTTCGGACCTTTTGGAGCCCAGACTGCTTAGCTGGGTGTGCTGAGGGAACGAGCATCCATTACCGCCTTTCGCTTGAAAGGAGTGAAGGTGGGGGCGTATTGTGCAGAGACCAGGCCTCCAGGTGAGCCAAGGGGGAGGACCCTGAGAGCTGCCTGCCCCTCCAGGATGCTCGCTGGTGGGAGCAGCCAGACCTTGTGTCCCCTCCCTGCCAGGGTACAGGCCACCTCTGTTCACAACTGTGGACTCCTCGCAGGGGCTTTTATTCCAGCCCTTCTTCTTGTTTAGACCAGACCTGGGCTGCTGCATCCACCTCACAGGAGGAGCCCTGGGAGTCAGGCCACCCCTCCGAGACTGGGAGATGGGCAGTCACAGCCTAGATCTTTGGTCATGTTCCGCAGCTTAGAGCAGCTTCCCCAGAGAACACTGTTTGTTTTCATTTATGGGTGAGGGATCCAGGGGACAGAGCGGGGCTGGTGCAACGCAGACAGAGGGGAAGGGTTGAAGCTTGTGGATTTCAGCGAAGAGCGGGAGAACTGGGGGTGGAGGGGTGTCCAGGGAGGCTACAAACCCCCACAGTCCTCACCAGAGAGTGGCCGCACTGGCCTTCCAGTCGACTCAAACCAGGGCCAGGGCCCAGGCGTGTTGGGGTGGGTGGCCGTCCACTCATTATCAGGGCTGGATCCACAGGAGATGTGGGAGGGTACGCAGGTGTGAGCATCTCAGAACCTGTCCTAAAGCGCATGCACAGTGAGGGGCAGGCACTTTCTAGCAAGACTCTGTGGGAAAGGGCTCCCTTCAACCACGCCTTCTCTTCCTCGGGTAGGAACGGGTAGCGGCCCCTTCTCCCTGTTTGCAATGGTTCCTTATGGAGAAGGGGACCCGAGGCTGGGGAGGCATTTATTTCTGGGGCCATGTCACTGCCCAGGTGAGCTGTGCTCCCCACACCACAGGTGGATGGGCCTGTCTGGTACATCCACACCTGCCCAGGGCTGGTCATGAGGCACTGATTCTTAAGGGAGGAAAACGCCGTAAGTTGCAAAGTCCGAGCACTTGGGACCTCAACTCTGGAGTCAGATACACTTTGCAAAGAAGCACTGGTGGGTCAATGGTTGAGAATCCGCCTGCCAATGCCGGGGACATGGGTTTTATCCCTGATTTGGGAAGATCCCACATGCCTTGGGGCAACTAAGCCCATGTGCCACAACTACTGAGACCAAGACCTGCAACTACCGAAGCCCATGTATGTGGAGCCGGTGTTCTGCAACAAGAGAAGCCACCGCTATAAGAAGCCGGCCCACTGAAAATAGAGAGTAGCCCCCACTCCACTGCAACTGGAGAGAGCCTGTGCAAAGCAACGAAGACCCAGCACAGCCAAAATAAATCAAAAAATAAAAAAAGATGCACCTGGGCCCTCCAGGGTGGACCCTGCTGGAGCCCCCTGTCTGGGGATCAGCAGCTTTGGCACGACCTTGGCAGTTGGGTCAGCTTCTAGCTGAGCACACTTGCAGCCCCAACACAGATGGGGAGCGCTCACTCCTCCCAGGCAGGGCTGACACCATGAAGCTCATGACCCCCAGAGCATGCCCCATCTGGATCTCAGGTTCCTCACCTCATGACAGGGTGGTCCCAGACCCTCACTCACAGCTGGAGAAGCTCCAAGCAGGGTACTGTGGTCCCCATTCCTGCAGTGAAGTGCATTTCCTGGGTCCTGGGCTCCAGATGTGAGTCTAACAGATAGGGAGACAGGAGACTGGTGCCTGGAGAGGCCAGAGGTAGCTGCCAGTCAGGCATCCCGAAAGCGGTCCTCGAGGAAGGGCCACAGGCCTCAGCCGGTCTGTAAACAGCAGCAAATTCCATACAAGTCATTGATTAGCAAGTATTGTGTAATTGCAGGGTAATCACATGGCTATTTTCACTTTGCAAATTAAAGTGTTACTATGAGATGGGACAATTATGCAGGGTAATTATACACCGATTCACACGCTAATGAGGGGAACAATGATCAGGTACTCCATAGGCTGCGTGGCTACTGCACACGCGTGGAGTTGTTGTCACCATGTAATTGTGCGCTGATCAGAGGAGCGGCCGAACACACAAGTGTCCTCACGTCACGCCCAGTCCCTGCCTCCCTGCGCACAGCTGACCCTGCGAGTGACACTGGTGACCCGGGGAGGCGCTGCAGACATCCCCACTGTGGACTTGGCTGGGCGGGGCCAGTTTTGCAGGAAAATCGTTCTCTTCTGAACCCCCTGGGGCTAGGGCAGCACTGGCTGCCCTCAGGAGGAGACTGGCAGGAACTGGGCAAGAAGCCACACCCCTAACTCACCTGGTACACTCCAGGCTGCTCCTCTCCCAGTGGTCTCCTACTGGTGACCCGGCAGGTGACCTGTCTGGGTGCAGTTTGCCCCATCCTGGAGAGGAGAGGGTCCCCAGCAGGCCAGTGTTCACTGTCCACTCAGTGTCGATCCTCCTGCCCTGACGCCCCCTCCCCGATGTGCAGTGGTCAGATGGAGGCTGCTACCCCTGAGAGGGAGCACCAGAGTTCCCATGTTGAAGCCCTAAGGTGATGTGTAGGGAGGGGCCTTTGGGAGGCCCTGAGATTCTGAGGGTGCAGCTCCCATGAAGGGATTAGTGCCCCCAAAGGATGAAGCTCAGGGCCCCAATCTCTCTGCCGGGTGAGGGCCCAGCGAGATCTGCCATCATGAACCTGAATTCAGCCATACTGTCATCCTGACTTCTAGCCTCCCGCTCCCCAGAGCAGGGAGACCCCCTCTACCCTCATCTGCCACATTTTTGTTACTGCAGGCAGAGCTGGCTAAGACAGACTTGAGGATCTGACCCCAGGGGTCCCAGGGGTGTGTTCTGCTTGGGAGGGGAGCTGGGGTCTCCCAGACAAATGTGTGGCCCTCCTGGGTCTCTCTGGTCCGACGACCCCAAAGCAGTAGGTGCTCCATGGGGCGTATTCCTGATTGACAGCCCCGAAGCAGCCGAGAGCATTCTTACCTGAGGGCCCGGGTTCATGAGGCCTGTTTCAGTCCCTAGCACCCAGCGCCCAGCCCTTTGGTGGGATCCTCTCCCTCTGGCCCCTCTGCCCAGATGGTCCTCCTAGGGCCCGGGCACCACCGGGGAAACCTTTCATTATCCCCAGGAAGGTCCAGGCCGGCCCCCAGGGACCTCCCCTCCCTCAGCATCCTGTGTTTTTGTCCCAGTGCTGCTTTCGGCCTGTTCTCACCCCTCTCCACCGACCTGGGATCTGAAGGCCATCTGGCTGGGCTCGTGTCGCCCCTCAAGGGGCCCTTGGTTCTGTCCCTGAAACCTGGGCCTGCTCATGACTTTGATGCAAGGACACCAAAGCCGTGGCCATGGAGTCATACGGGGGAGTGGCTCTTCATGAGTCCTTGTGGGAGGGCTCAGCGGTCCCTCTTCCCCCATACTCCCATCAGCAGCCCAGTGCAGGGCACCCCCTCAGCTGCCCCAGAGGCCCTGCCTCCCCCTGCAGCCACCTCACCTGCGGGCCCTTCTACCTCTGCACCTCGGCCCCATCTGAAGAGCCAGGCAGGTGCAGAGATGACCCCCACTCTGCCTGCATTGCCCTTCCTCCTAGGCCATCAGCAAGGAGACCACTGGTTGATTAAACTCTGAGCAGGGAGAGGATACTGACCCAGGTCACTTGGCGCTCTAGCCACTTAAAGACCCGATTCGGAGCTGCACCTGGTAATTTAGTCACAGTGAAAAGGGCAAGCAGAAAAGGTCAATACTATTCTAAATTAGTCCAACCTCTTCCTTTCTGTTGGGGACACTGGCTAGCGGCAATTTAGCAGCGAGAAGAAAAGGTTAGGTGTGCAGGCCCCGGGGTGACAGGGGCAGGTGACAGGAGAGGGAGGGTCTGGGGACTCACACGTGCAGGCTGCCCACTGTGGCCTCTGGTGCAAGCTGGCCCACTGGAGGTGTTGCAAACCTCACACTAGCAGGGGAACTGGGGTGCATCTCCAGGGTTGGTGCTGGGCTGGGAGGATGGGAGGATGGGGGCTGGGGGTGGTGTTCGGGCTCTGGGGTCACACACAAGGCCGCTAGGCCTGGTTCCCAGCACCACGGGCTGCCCCCTCCCTGTCTGCACATCCTTACCTCCAGCTGCTTCTCACTCTGCACCTTCTTTATTCCTCAGTTTTCTCCTCTTGTCTCTCTTCATTTTATGTTGAAATGTCCACCGTAAGAACAGGTTTCTTCCAGGGAGGGGAACACAGCAGCCCCTAAGTGGGGTGAGTCCTAGCAAGGAAGGAGGCTCCCTTGGGCCCCAGGGACACTTGCCCTCCTGCCAAGGGGGTTCAGTGTAGGTCAGGATCTCCTTGGAGGCACAGGTGGCTCCTGGGTACCAGCTGTGTCCTTTCCAGGGGAATCCTGTCTGGTGCTTCCTCTTCACGGCTCCAGAGCTCTTGCACTGTTTGTTTAGCATGAATTCTAGGTCACTGTGGTGCTTGTCAAAATCCCCTAAGTCATTCCTATAGTGAGAATATAGCCCCCCAAAAGTACATCCACCTGGAAATGGAGAGAGGGATGCTGTTTGGTAAAAAGAATCTTGAGATGCAATCACCCTGCATGAACCCAAGGACAATGCCCTGAATAGAGATGGGCAGAGGGATGGCCAAGTGAAGATGGGGACAGAGAGAGAGACAAAAAGGAGGAGAGAGGGAGAGACAGAGAACAGACAGCAGAGAGGACTCGGGACTGACCGGCTGGAGGGTGTCCTCGCAGTTGTATCCTCGCAGGCTCCCTCCCTGGACACAGCTGGTCACAGCTTCAACTGTGATCAGAGGACCAGACCACTGGTCAACATGCGGAGATGGTTTCCAGAACATTCGAGACTGACCTGGCTCCTGGGCTCCTGCAGGACACCACAGTCCAAAGGTCCTGGTTTTTGCCTTTCTAACCCACAGACGGAGCCAGCACCGAGGTACCCTCATCTTCACTCTCCTTCATCCCAGAGGAGACACAGGCTCCTGTGCAGAGAGGCATAGGAGTGGGATAAATGCCAGAAGCAAACTAGATTTTCCCTTCAACCTGCTGACGGGCCAGGGAGTGAGCAAAGCTGGAGGCAGGAGGGTGACCCCACCTTTGCAAACATTCAACCCAATGGCCTCAACCTCACTGCAGACCCCACCTTCTCCCTAAAAATGCGGACACTTCGAAGGATGAAAAAACAAAAAGGAAACTCAACATGAATTTTAAAGAACATGAAAAAACAAAACAGGGCCCTCTCATTGACCATCACATTGTTATTCAGTCGGGCATGCAGTTTAAAAATAACTTTGTCTTTTATTGAAAAAGAATTAAAGGTAATTTAAACCTGGCACAGGAGAGAGAATTTAGGAGGACATAGTTCCTGAGAAAGGCTCCTGACATGTTACATTCTGGAGCCACGCGGCCGAGCAGGTTCTCAGGACCGTTTTGTGAACAGAGGTGCTGGACGCACCAGCAGGGATGGGTGCTTCCTTGGAAAACCTGTGGGAAAGTGGGTGGCAATCCCAAGAGTCTGCTCACGGTTGTCAGGATATCCTTCTGGTGTGGACAAGCAAAGCCCTGCGGGCACTCTACGGGATATTCCAGAGCACTCATATCCTCGCTGCCAGGCCTGGTGGTTCTCCATCCTCCGATGGTTCTTGGTCCCGGGGAGCCCTGGGAATGGAGGCCCCTGATGAGCCTTCTCCTCACAGTCGCACTGAGATTTCTTTCCAGAAACAAATCCTTGCTCAGTGCAGTAACTGCAGATTGTGTCTACTCTGAAGTGAGCAGGTCATTATCTGATCGTCTGGTTCCAACCACGTAGTAACAGGGTGGGAGGCCACGGGGAGCTCACAGGAGTGACAAAGACATCCTTGTAAGTCAGGCCCAGGGTCCAGGGTGAGCTGAGGGGCCCAGTGACCACCAGCTGCAGGTGGGATGCAGAAACCACCCCCATGGTACAGGGCACCGTCTGGGGTCCGGCCTGGAGGCAGTGACACATCAGGAAGGACGAGTAGGGGCCTGGATTGCCCAGCAGTCATGCTTCAGAGCTTGTCCCTGCCCCTCCCTCCAGTGCTGACCTGCGGCTCTCTTTACCACTTCCAGGTCGGGGCAAAGCAGATTCAGAGCCAGGCGTCTGGGGGAACCATTCCCCCATCGCGCATGTGAGTGTCTGAGCAGATGGATGGCAGGACCTGGTGCATCTGCTTTTCAGAACCCAGGCTGTCATTACACCTCACGGGCTGTCCACACTGCACTGGCCCCGAGGAAGGCTGGAGGTTACAACACGTCCTGCTTCTCCAGCAGTCACAACCCCAGGATCTACCCAGGAGAAGCAACAACATGTCCACAGAGAAACTGGTACATGCGTACTCATAGCAGCCTTACTCACCAAAATGGAGACGGACACAACAGATGTCCACCAGTGGATGAAGGATAAGAAAAATGTGGTCCTTTCGTGAAGTGGAACATGATTCAGCCTGTGAAAGGATGACTCTCTGACATAGCCTTCCAAACCTGAGGCTGATTTAAGGAAGCTAGATGCACACTGTAGGACCTCATTGATGGGAAACATCCAGGTCTGAGAGAGACAGAGCAGGGTGGATGCATCCTGGGTGGATGAGGACCTTGGGACTGGATCCTGAGAATATTTGAGCTGAACGGATGAGGCCTGGACCAGCCAGCTGGGCCAGCTCCTTACTTCCTCACAACTGAAACCTGTGAATGTACAGCCCGGGAGTCCCAGTGACACATCGGCCTCTCAGGTGGGCGTGTGTATTCCTCTCCACCCCTGTGCACGTTCCCTACCGCTTTTCTTCCTCCTTGGCAAACATCAGGAATTTTTGAGTCACCAAAGATCTGGAGAAATTGTTTGACTGAACTCAGGGGGCTAACTAAAGAGTGAGGGGACATCTCTCTGGGTCCCCACAGGCCAGGCCCAGGGGTCTCCTCAGTCCTCTCTGTTCAGACACCCAAGGTCAGACCCCTGCCTCACCTGGCTGTGGTGGAAATAGTCCACAGGACCCCCACAATGGTAGGTTACAACACAAGTGGGCGGGGCTCTGTGGTTGGAGCCAGATCTTCGGATGGAGACCCTCTCTGGCTCAGCTTGAGTGAGATGTCTCTTCCTGGCCAATCATTTACAGCCATAGCAGATATGGCCATGGGGTTGACCTTGAAGGTGGGGATGAATGTGAGGTTGATCTTGAAGGCAGAGGTACACCTTCACATAGAGCATCCAGACAGATTCTCGTCTGCCTTTCAACTGGATGTGAGTGTGAATGAGGCCTGGGGACACTGGGGAAGGCTTCAAGGATGGTGCCTTATCAAGAGCTTGCTGGCAGGCTGGCCTGAGGACAGGACCACGGGCCCTGCCCTGAGACCAGGTTGAGATTCCCAGGGAGAGCTCAGGACTGTGGGTCTGAGAGATGGAGTAGACAATTTCTCTCACACAGTCACAGTGACACACGCCCCAGTGTGTGTGTGTGTGTGTGTGTGTGTGTGTGCACGAGTGTGTGTGTTTGTCAGAGTCTGCTCGTGTCAGTGTTATGCATGCACGCACACACATGTGGTGACAAGTGGCCAACATCCTCTCGGTTTGGGGCTGCAGGCTGGGGGAGGGGATCCGACAGCACATCTTTGTGGGAGCCCAGCTTGCACACAACCGCCCTCCAGACGCGCCTGCGCCAGCCAGGCTCTGTCCCGCCCTCTCTCTTCTGGAGTGTCTCCCCTGTAACCGACAATTAATGTTCCAAAGAACACAAAATGGAGGAGAAATTACAGCAATTCATCAGCTGAAATTATAGGTGTAGACACATGTCAGCAGTGGAAACCATTTCTATAAAAATTAAAGTATTTAGAGATTTTCCTTAAATTTCAAATTATGCAAATCCCGTTTCCCGTGCCGCTGCTGGATCACCCAGAAGCGCCACACATACAGTTGTGACTGTGGTCTTGCCCACCCTGTGGCTGCTCCCCAGCTGCCCAGCTCACAACGGGCCCAGAGACCAGGCCAGGGCGGGGCCATCCATGAGGAGGACCCTGGGGGCTCAGAGGCCATCTGAACTATACAAACAGGCCAGGCAGACACAGGCGTTCACTTTAGCTGCCGTCTCTGCTATATGCTTATCAACCATTCAGCAGCCGTCGGCTGGGGAGATGGTCAGTGGGGCACTCAGCTAGCTGCCTCCCTGCACTGCGGCTGGGTCAGGCCCAGGGCAGCTATGAGCAGAACCCAGATGGGTCCAGGTTCTTGCTAAGAGCCAAGGACTTCTAGAGCTGGGCTTCTCCAACTCAATGCACCTGGGAGCCTCCTGGACCCTGTGTTGCTGCTGCTGCTGCTGCTAAGTGCTAGGGTGCAGATTTTAACACTGAAGGTCCAATTCCACATCTCTAAGCAGCGCCCAGCTCCTGTGGCAGGAGCTCTGGGGAGCGGCCATGCCTGGGGACCCTGGGGCTGGATTAGCCTTGGAGACCACATGAACCAGGCCTTACTGCCGCCCGGGACCTCAGCTGGCTGCCCCGTTGGAGGGGGAGGCCAGGCGACCTGGGGTCTGAGTCCCGCAGTCAGGTCTTGCCTGCCTGGGAGCCAGGCTGTGTGGCTGACTGCTGGCCATTAGCTCTGGGAGGCACACGTGGTCCCAGAGCTGTGTCCCCACTGTCACTTAATTTCAATGTAATTGATGTCTCATTGGGTTTCCAGGTCCCCTGTGAAATGCCTAATGAATTCACAGTGATTAATGGTATTCCGACCTCAGGACGGTGGCCAATCAGCATGGCCACTCCTGACAAGGTTAAGCAGGCCAGGGACACTGTAGATCCAGATGGGGGTAGGGGCCTCTCTGCACCCCCTACCCACAGGCCGTGTAATTAAGCTGCTCTGCAAGGTGGGGAGTGGGCTTCTAGTAAGTCGAGTTAGTGGGAGGAGGGAAGGAAGATGAAGTTGTCTTCAGCATGGGGGCTTTGTGGGCAGGGCTGGGGGTCTGGTGGGGAGGAGGGGAGAGCTGTGCGCCCCCTCCTTCTCCTGAGTCAGGGCTCTGAGCACCTTGGTGCTCTTGATGCTCCAGACCCCCTAAAGGAGAGACTCCCAGCTCTGGGGCCAAGGACAGTGGCCTTTGATTTGCGATTTCAAAGGCCACCCCCAGGGGCCAGACACCAGTGTGGCCACTGAGCCCCTGTCCAGTGCACTCTGCTGAGGTGGTGGGAGATGTCTCCTGGGGTCCCATCCTCTTCTTTGTTAGACCTTACCTCTCCATGGAGAGGCAGAGTGGGCAGAGGGCCAGCAGTCACAGTCTGATGCCCGATAGAACCTTCTCCCTCCAGGTGGGGGAGCATAGAAAGGAAGGGATCAAGGGGGCCTCCAGCAAAACCGTTTCCCAAAAGACCACCCCCTGATACCCCCATGGGGATGTGGAAACCGAGCCTCCCTGCCAGATGACACAGCGCTACCTGCGCCTCTCTGAGCAGCTGGGGAGGCTCCCCCTAGAATCTGCAGATGTCCTGCTCAGATAGAGCTCAAACTCCTGCACCATGGGGACTGAAGGGCCCAGGGCCACCCCCACCACTGCGGGACCAAAACTCGGGAGATGGACAAAGTCCACCCCGTGCTTAACCCTGGATGGTGGGGCCTCTGGCCCAGACACCCTCGGGTCTGTGTAACTCATGGTTCAATATCATGATGTTTCTTTCCTATTTTTAGCATCTCTCTCCCACTCCCTTTTTTCCTATCTGTTAAGTTTTGGAGGAACAAGTTCTGGGATGGACTGGTCTCTGCCGCTTCTTTGCTCAGTAAATTCTGCCCTTGTTCCCCTCCTCCTTCTGTAGGTGTGCTCTCTGGTTCTCCTCTGGCTTCTTGAGTTGAACACTCAACTCATTTGCATACAGTCCTATATGTCTTCTCATAAATGAACTTAGGTCTCAAAATTTACCTGATCGATGGCCAATTTGGCTGCACCCATGAACAAAGTCATAGGAACTTTATGGGTTTAATGTTCTAATTTTTCTCTAGGATTTCCTCCTAAACACAGGTAATTCAGAACAAACAACATGAAGATTTAGATTTTAGAACAACTTTTGCTAGTTCCAATTCTATATAATTCACAGAATCAGGCTAATGAAACCCTAGCACAGTGGATTAGGCTGTAGGCATGTAAGAGGAGCTTCTCAGGTGCCTGGAAGCAGGTTCTCCCAGTGGTTTCCAGGAATCTTTCTTGTTTGGTTTACCTCTGAGAGAGGGCACATGGGCTACCTTCCCTCTGTGGCCACCAAGTCACCACAAACTTGGCAGGAGCTAGGTTAATGAGATTTCACAACAAAGAGTTGACCTCAGGGACTCAAGGAGCTGGTGTGAGCTCTGTAAATATGTCTCCATGGAACGTTGCACCCACCCATCTCGCAGAGATCACTCAACTGAGAAGCAACCATGGAACCAGGATTTTTGAAGGTTTGGGACCTTCCTGCAGGCACTGGCGTGGGTGGGAGAGAGGACAGACTTTTGCATTCCAGAGGCTACAGGCATCACCGACTAAAGTCCTCCAAAGGTGTCCCTGCAGCCCCAGGCCCGGAGTTGGGGAGGTCATGCCCCCTCCAGCTGGTGCCTCCTGGACTCGAGTCTTTGCCACAACCTGTGGCCTGATCGGGAGCCTCCCTTGGGCAGTGATTGTCCACTTTGGTGAGTCATGGTCTCAGGTCACAGACTCTCCCCAGGACATGTCTTTGCCACATATAACATGAGACTCATGATTCTACCCCTAGCCCCATGGCTGAAGAAAGACCCACAGAACCCTTGGATATAAATGTGTTTTATAAACTTCAGAATAATGATCTCAGGAGGGATATCGTGGCCCAAGTTTTCAATCCCATTGAGCCCGAGATTCTAGAAAGAATTGCTTTGGGCTCAGACACACCTGGGGAACCAGGTAGATATCAGAATTCCTGAGGCCTCTTCCATCTCTGACCTCAAGTCCTGCTCCTGGGCCTCCGCTGTCATGCCCTGGAGCTCAGCCTCACTCACCTGAGCTGGGCCTGCACATGGGAATGGTCAGGGAGGTGCGGATGCTCGGCCTGCCCTGCATTGGGTCCTCTCCTGGCCCCTCAGGGCACAGGTGGTCCCTCCTCTCCCTGGAGATTGGTCCTGCCCTGGTGCCCTGGAAGCCACAGCCATGCGGGTCCAGGCCAGTTGGGGGTGTGGAGGGGACTGGGGATGGGGGTGGCACAAGGGCTGTGGGGTCAGCAGACTGGACCCAGGGCAGCCCAAGGCCATGGGGAGTTCTGCGCGGGAGAGGACAGGCCGGTTGGGGGTTCCCAGTGCAATGAAGGTACACAGCCGGAGGCAGAGGAGTGGGGCCAGAGGGGAGAAGGCAGAGGGCAGGGCTGTGGGCTTTTGTGGCACAAATAACAATTGTTCAGCCCCTAGAGTTTACTAACACCCCAGGCACTAACACCAGGCACTGGTCCTCAGCTCCCTGGAGGTGGCCGGGTGTCCCATTCCCCAGAGAGAGGACTGAAGCTGGAGGTTGGGTGAGGTGTCCAGTGCCAGCCTGCTGTAACCCTGGCTCCCACTCCAGCTCCTGTCCGGCTCTGCCCTTCCCTTGGGGTCTTGCTGGTGAGAAGGAGACCTAGCCTCTCTGAAGTGGTCCTTCCCAGGTAAGCCAGGCTCAAAATGGGGCTGAGAGTCCCCAGGCCAGGTGCCCTCTGAGTCCAGGTGAGTCCAGCAAGACCAGAATCAGTCAGAGCACCAGGGGCCTATGACACCCCTGCCTACACCGCCCTGAGCAGCTCTGACAGCACCACCCCCCGCTCCCATATGATGGAAATTTACAAGTTTCCATCATATGGGAGCTGGGGCGTGGTGCTGAGGGTGTCACAAACTGTCAGAATAACTGTCCCAGGTCTCTGGCCCCCTCTGCACATAAACAGGCTGTACTACTCTTTGTCTTGTTTGACCCAAGATTTCCTTGACCCCAGCAAGCCTGTCACCCATCTATCAAAAATCCTTTAAAAAAGTAATTACCTGTGACCCTTTTGTTGTTGTTCAGTTGCTCAGTTGTGTCCAGCTCTTTGGACCCTATGGACTGCAGCACCCCAGGCTTCCCTGTCCTTCACCATTTCTCAGAGCTTGCTCAAACTCATGTCCATTGAGTCAGTGATGCCATCCAATCATCTCATCCTGTTGTCCCCTTCTCCTCCTGCCTTCAATCTTTCCCAGCATCAGAATCTTTTCCAATGAGTCAGCTCTTCACATCAGGTGGTCAAAATATTGGAACTTCAGAATCAGTCCTTCCAATGAATGTTCAGGACTGATCTTTAGAATGGACTGGTTGTATCTCCTTGCTGTCCAAGGGACTCTCAAGAGTCTTCTCCAGCACCACAGTTCAAAAACATCAATTCTTTGGCTCAGCCTTCTTTATGGTCTAGCTCTTACATCTGTACATGACTACTGGAAAAACCATAGCTTTGACTAGTCGGACCTTTGTTGGCAAAGTAATGTCTCTGCTTTTTAACACACTGTCTAGGTTTGTCATAGCTTTCCTTCCAAGGAGCAAGATCTTTTAATTTCATGGCTACAGTCACCATCTGCAGTGGTTTTGGAGCCCAAGAAAATAAAGTCTCACTTTCCATTGTTTCTCCATCTATTTGCCATGAAATGATGACACTTATAACCCTAAAACTGCTCTAAAAAATAGCCTTTAATATAAGTGATGGAGTGAGATGTAGATTTAAGAATTTTCAGGTAATTAGTGAACTGGCAATTTCTAGGTGAATTTCCACATCTCTTTCCAGTGGATTTTTTTTTCTCTTTCTCTCTTTTTAGCAGTTAAAGCAAGATGTCATGATCACCCTTGAGATATTTTTGTTTAGGGTGGCCGGGACTCTCACACTGGAGAAATGAGACTTTGGAACACAAAATTGCTTCTGAACAAAAGTCAAAGAAATAAGGCATTAGCACTCAGGAGGCATCAAGTATGTCTTTATGAAGCAGAATGGGAAGAAAATTCAGCAGGTAGCACTAAGCCCACAAATCCGTTTGCTGCCAGAAACTCTGCCATCACAAGAGCATCAGTGGGGGTTGAAACAGAGCTGGGGTCTTGGGCCCTTGTATTCTGCTTCTGGCAGGAAGCCAGGTATGTCACCACCCAGAATTGATGCCTGGGAGCTGCCTCTCTGTTTCGGGTCCCCAGAGACAGGTGTACACACACGAGTGCACAAACACAAGTGCACAGACACATGCACACTCAGATTTTAGGGAATCTGGTCAGGGTAGGGCCGTGGGGAGGGGTGCAGTGGCATTCTGGATGCCAGCGTACCCAGAGGTGGGTGTACCTGGAGGGTAGGGACCCCAGCATGCACACTCTGACTCCCTCTGTCATTGCGGGGAGGCTTCTCCCTGCCTCCTCACTTCCTCGGTGGCTCAGGAGAAAGGACAGGGTAGAAATAAAGAGAGAAGGCAGGTGGGAATAAACTGGAGCATGTGAGGGGGCAGACCAGGAGAGGGGTGGAGCCAGCTGCATCTGCTCCACTGTGATTCAAACCAGCTGTGACAGTTCCCTTATTTGCAGTTTGGGGAGCATGCTTATGTATACCAAAGTGGACACTAAGAGAATAAATGGGACCTGTTTCTCCTTCAATAAGTATGAGCTGAGCTCCCAAGGGCATTGACTCAGTGGCCAGAGGCAGACCCAGGTTCCTGCCTGTGGGCCACGCTGGTGTGTGACCTTTGTCCTATCACATCGGGATGCCATCAAGGGAGCCTGAGGCACTGGCTCTGACTGTCCCCCAGGGGCAGTGCTGACAGCCTGGGTGAGAAGCAAACCACCACAGATTGTCCAAGCAAGATTCTCCAGCAGACGTCTAAGAGCTAAGGGTGAAGCTTTCAGCCACAACACAGGTAGGAGGTCTCACTCAGCATCTTGACAGAGCCAGGTGGACAGAGTCCCTCCCCTCACATGCATGCACAGTCATGTGTGCTCACACGAAAGACACACACCATATGCCCATGTGCGTGCACACATACAGGCACTTGTACATATGCACTCCAGAGACACACAGGAAACTGGTCTGGTCCCAACTCTATTCAAAGGCACGGGGCCCTCCCAAGACTCAGCTTCCTCATCTGTGAAATGGGGGTGATGATTCCCACCCCACTGCATCTCAAAATGAAGAGAAAAATAGAAGGAGATGACAGACAGGAAGCTTGGTTTGAGGGCGAGAGCTCTTTCTGGGTGGAAGGACATGTCACCAGGAGGAGGTTGCTAATATTGTCCCTGGGCCTGTGAGCTGAGGACAGCTGAGTGTGACCCAGACCTCGACGGACTCTAGGCAGGTGTGGGAAGGGGTGGGCAGGAGTGAACTGACCCCTGTTTTGGGAACACAGGAGCAGAAGGCAGGCACCCAAAGCACCCTCCTCAGGACAATGTAAGACTTGGTGGTTGAGGAGGCACCAGAGGCAATGGCTTAGATGCAGAGCTCACAGGCAGCTACCCAGTGACTGGCCACACTGAAGATTACAGAATGGTGGGAGGATGTGGGATACCCTTTGCCCCACTCTTTCTCTCCCTAGTGTCTCTAATCGGTACCTGAAGAGGCAGCTCGCTGAAGCTGTGGGCTCTCTTCCAGGGAGATCTCCTCTGCCATCGCCTGTGCATGGGAGCTTTCCAGCTTGCATTCCAGGCCGGGCGCCCCATCCCACTAGGCCGTGGGCTCCATGAGCATGCGCCAAGCCTGAATTTCTTCTCACCTGAACCCTCATGTGGCCCAGAGCCAGAAACCGAGTACAACAGCACCTGACCTTTGGCCTTGTAGCCACTCGCCTCTTGTTTCATTAAATGCAGTGAAATTCCAGTGCACACACACTCCAGTCGTGCTCATGCTCAGGCGCCCAGTCGTGTCCAGCTCTTTTCGACCCCGTGGACTGCAGCCCTCCAGGCTCCTCTGTCATCAGATGATCCTGTCAAGAATACTGAAGTGGGTTACCATTTCCTCCACCAGGGTATCTCCCCAACCCAGGAATCAAACCTGCGACTCCTGCAACTCCTGCAACTCCTGCATTGGTAGGTGGATTCTTTACCACTGTGTCACCTGGGAAGCCCCATATATTCCAATGGGAAACAGTAATTCACAAATTCCTTGGGGTTCGTTGCAATTAAATCTGCCCTCCAGGTGAACACCTGTGAGGAGCCACATGTCTGTGCAGGTAGCAACCGCAGAGCTGAGTACTTGCAGGGTTCCATCCTGGAGATACCATGGTCAGGGACAGATGGATGGCCAAGGGTCTGGAGGGTGGAGGCAGGGTCAAGAGGCACCATCCAGCACCTTGGACAGCTCCTGCCTCTCAGACCTGGCACCGGTTTGCTGTTCCCCTGGAACCCCAGGATCACAAGGGCCGATGCCTAAAGCCATGCAGGATGAAGCTTCTCCAGGATGAAAGGGCCCACTTTACCTCTCTCAGCATCCCTGACTCAGAACAGGAGGCAGGTCCCAGTTACCTCACCCCCAGCTCCCTAGTTGTGTGATTTGGGGGGTCAGGGGGTGGATCTCACAGCACCTCAGGGCCTCTGTCCCACCAGCAGAATGAGATTTCCTCTTCCTGGAAGGGGGGCATTAGTTCAAACTGAGGCCTCATCGAGGGACTTTAGGTGTCACCGGCTCTGGGTTACTGGTTCACCTTCCAGCATCTTCTCTACTTTTGCTACCCCTCTGCCCCAAGTCCACCCTTCTGTCTCTCTAAAAACACTGTCAGTGAGCCAAGACCCCACACAGGCCTGCAAGGCCGCTCCACGATGGAGTCTATAATTGCTGAGAATTAATTCGCTAATTGCCACAAACCTGCATCCCTTTTGTTTCATATCAATTAGCAGAGTAATTTAAAAAGCAGGCTCCTTAGTGCTCCTGCAGACTCTGTTGTGGAACTGACAAGGTGAGGCCACCCTTCCGGCCCCCTCATGGCCCTGCCCTCAGGGTGCCTTCTGCAAATCAGGTCCTCTGGCAGGAGGCCCCTGAGGTCAGGAGGCTCTGAGGGCAGGGCCAGCCCTGGGGCAGGTCCCATCAGAGCCTCGGCAGGCATGCCCCCCATCAGCTCCTGGACTTTGGTGGGTTGGCCACCTTGACTAAGTGGCCACTCAAGGGCCCTTGGGAGCTCTCCTCTGCCCACCCCCACCATTTTCTTCCACTAGATGGGCAGCTTTGTGTGTCTTTCAGAAGCTTCAATAGCAAAAACTGTGCACATACATGTTCCCATGCCTGCAAGCACGTGCACATGCTCTCTCCAGGCTTTCCACATGCTTGCACACAGGTGGAGGCCCACGCACATGCAAGCACATGCCTGTGTGCACACAAAGCCCCAGAGAGGCTGCTGAGCTGGGGGACGGGGTGGGGGTGGGGGTGGCTATTGTTTGGGAAGAGGTGGCTAGACATGTCTGCTTTTCTGAAACATGTTTGAGGCGGGTGACCCTGAAGTGGCGACAGTGCTAGAGTTCTGCAGTAAGGGATGCAGGCCATCAGTGTGTGTTTGTTATGTGAGGCGGGACTTGGGGGCAGCTGGGATGGGATGTTCTGGCTCCTCTGGCGCTCATGGGAACCGCACTCATCAACACCCTGCCTGGAGGGAGAGCCCCCTGTGTGTGCCCCCGGTGTTGGCTGTCAACGATCTGCAGCCTGAACTGCGCCCCCCACTCAGACCCCCAGGCAGAACCAAATCCTTCAGCTTGTGTTCAGTGAAGACACCACCTCAGCCATCACAGCAGATGCCTTCCACCCACATCTTCTGTGGAGAATCAGGCATGTGGGGATGTCACCCAGAGTTGGGCGTTCCCATTGTGATGTTTGTTAGAGTTTACCTGGACCACAACCCTCGAGCCAACACTAGTTATGGGGCTGCTCCATGCACCTCTGGAAGCCAGGAGGGGCATTTACACAGGGCACAGGTTGTGCATATCTGTGTGCGTGTGTACATGAAGGTGTGTGCATCTGTGCTCACAGGCATGTACACACAGGAGCATATGTGTGCGCATCTGTGCTCACAGGCATGTACACACAGGCACATGTGTGTGTATCCATGCTCAGGTGTGTATCTGGGCTCATAGGCATGTACACACAGGCACATGTGTGTGTATCTGTGCTCATGGGTGTGTGTATCCATGCTCACAGGCATGTACACACAGGTGCAAATGTGCGTGCATCATAGACATGTTTGAAGGCTTTGGGACAGGAAGACCTTGCTCCGTCGAGGCCCAGATCTATAGTCCAGACATTTCTGTTCCTAATCGGCTCACTTACTGTTGCAACTCTAAAGAAACACCATCCCAGGGGATGTACTCACAGATCTAGGGGCCAGAATCCAAAATCAGGGTGTGGCAGGGCCATGTTCCATCTGGGTACTCCAGGAGAAGGTCCCTCCTGCCTCTCCCAGTTCCCAGGGGCTCCAGGCATCCAGGCTTGTGGCTGCCTCCCTCCCATCTCTGACTCTGTCCTCATGTGGACTTTCTTCTGTGGTTCTCTCTGCCCTCCTCTCCTTATAACAGGTGGATTTATGACCCAGCCCAACGCAGGATGGTCTCATCTCAAAATCCTGAACTAATCACTTATGCAAACACCTTGTCTCCCAACGAGGTCACTGCCTGAGGCTCTGGATAGATGTGAACTTGTGGGAACACTCATTACTGGATGCTGAGGTCCTGGCTGGCCTCACCCCAGGCTGAGAGGAGACCCCACCTTCAACCGGGGGTCTCCTCCCTTCCAGACAGGCTGCCCTGTTCTAGTTCAACTGAAACTTTAGAAAAACAAGAGATACCTCCAAGCAGAACTTACCCCAATACTGCAGGGACATCCTCACACCCCTATCCTGCTGTTTCTCTGAAATCCCCATCTGACCAGAGGCTCTAGACTCAGCTGCAACCTTGTTCACAGCAGACACGGCATCTTCGCCCAGAAACATGAGATGAAATCAGCTCTCTGTTCTGGCAGCTCCTGCTCCCTGCCTTCTCCACCCCCACTGCCCCACCCCTGGGCATTTTTGGGCCCCTAATTCCACATTTATTGTCACGGCATGAACACTGGGATTCGGGCATGCAGAGCTCGGCTGTGAGCTCTGTATGGGATGAATCACGGTCCCCTGGTGGCAAATTGGGCAGGAGACCAACCTCCCCCAGGGGACCTACATCCCTCTTGGCCTTAAGGGAGGTGGAGCCTCACAGGCTCAGCAATGACTGCTGGAACCCACAAGCCTGGCACAAGACTGGGGTGAGACGCGTTGGATGGATGCAGCCAGGACATCCCGTGTGTGGACAGACAGCTGAAGAGACCTCAGACACTCCTTGAGGCCCCCCAGCCATATGCCCCCTGCCTGGGTGGGTCGGGGATTCTGCCTGCAGCCCCAGCACCCACTCCTGGCTGCTGGGCCTCATCTTCAGAGATAGGAAGGATGGGAACTCGACTGCAGGCGGGCCCACCCCAGCACAAGGGTCCTCTCCAGCACCCCTCTGTCCCCGTCCTACAGTTCTGTCCTTGCCTGCCATGTCTCCTAGGTTTAGGGTGCTCCCGGCAGTCTGGGGGTGTGCTTATCATCCCCATCTCCTCCTGACATGTGGCAGGAGCCCCTAAGGACCAGGTGGCCCAGATCAGAAGCTCCATGTGCCCAGCTCCTGGCCCCCATATCAACGTGACCATTTACTAAATAAAGAAGCATGCCTGCTCTGGGTTTGCAAACCTCCTCTCCCCAGCTCAGGACTCTGCCCAGCAACACCCACTGCTGGCCACATGCCCCTGCTCCAGCACTATCCACTCTCAGCAGCACCATCAGTCCCCTCACAGGCCTTGAGGACAGGACAGTCCCAGGAGGAAGGACGGCCATCAGGGCCCTGGCCCCACACTGCACAGTCCTCCTGCCGGACATACAGGGCAGAGTCCCCAGCTCCCCCACCCCCTGCACTGAAGCCAGGAACCCCAGAAGGAAGAACCTCGAGGGGAGGGCATCTTGCTCTTGGGGGGGTCAGTGTGTGCCAGCTGCTAAGAGGGGCATGCGGGGGTCATTTCCTGGAAGGACTGTGGCCAGTGGGTGGCACTGCCCCCTACTCGCACCACCCCCGACCCCAAGCAGGGCCAGCCTCATTCCCAAAGGGTGAAAAATGGCGTTTCTTCCCCCAGGTGTAAAATGGCGTTTCTTCCCCCAGAGTGGGGCCTGGATGGATGACCCCATGCACCAGGGACCTGGGGTGATGGGTGCAGACACACAGGCCTCATCTCCATAGTATTCTCAAGTCCTCAAGTCCGATTACCAGAGCATCACCTGCATATTCATGTATCCTCATCTCCAAATTCACAAGCCCTCTTCTCGACAGTCACGTGTCCTCATCTCCATATTCACGATCTCATTTCTGTATTCGCGATCTCATCTCCACATTCGTGATCTCATCTCCATACTCACAAGCCCTCATCTCTATACTCATGTCTCACCTCCATAATCATATATAATTACCATATTCGTTACCATATTTCCATTTTCGAGTCTCATTTCCATATTCGCTACCCTATTTCTGTGTCCATGGATGCCCATCTGCATATTCACAAGTCCTCAGCTCCATACTGGTGAATCCCCATTTCACAACACTCATCTCCATATTCTCATGTCCTCATCTCTCAGCTCAGAGCCAGACCAGCCTCACCCCTGCCTGCAGAGTCGCTGTGGGGTCCAGGCTGCTCACTAGGAGTCTGGGTCACACAACCAAAGGCAGAGACTGGGCTGGAGTGGGAAGGGGAGGCAAGACTCTGTTCAAGTCTCGGTTGGGAGATCCAGGAGGCCTTCCTGAAAGGGGAGGCTCACACAGCACTGAGGGGTGGGGCTGGGGTGGGGGTACTCAGACAGTCCGAAGATGCCTGACTGCATCTGTTTCATTGCTCCTGAAATTACACAATGCAAACCGAGAGAAAAGAGAGCTGCTGGCTGGAGGCTGAGGGGCCTCTGCAGAGCTCCAGGGGCCTCAAAGGGAGGCAACTCGCCGCAAGCCCCTGGACCACCAGGCTTAGGTGATGGAGGACAGGGCATCTCTGAGCTGTGCTTTACAAAGGACCCTGAGACCTAGACAGCAGCAGCTGGGTGGTTCCTGCAGGAAGAGCAGGCGAGCTGAGCCCCACAGGGACCCTGTCCTTCCTGGGTGGAGCCTGGGATTTTTGTTCAAAAGCTGAGCTGAGGGAGGGAAGGGGGCTGTCTGAGGCCATGGGGTTGACAGGCCAGCGGTTCCCTCGTGCCTCCACATCCACAGACAGGATGCCAGACCCCATGAGGCAGCTCCATCACTCCACAAAGTCACGGAAATGGAGTCTCTCTCAGTACACCGTCTGCATTTACAGACATCGCCCCAGGATAAGAGATGCAATTCTCTGAAATGAAGAAATTCAATCATTACCCTCTTCACCCAGGCCTCTCTGTGGTGGAAAGTTAGTTTTGTCTTTAATGAACACGAGCCCGCGCCTCTAATGAGAATGCTGTGAGGGTGTAATTGAAAACGTAAGAGAGGAAGAAGGAGCCCATCGCAGGAGTCTGGGGGAGGAGTTGATGTTTGCCTTTTAAATCTGCATAAAAAGAGGGGGGGCACCAACGCTACTGGGACAGGACTGACTTCCCAGGGCCCCAGGAGCCCGAATGTCCACTGCCGCCGGTCTCACCCAGGAGGGACGGGTCTCTGGGCCTGTGATCAACTCTTGGGTGGGATTAGATGACCATTCTGGAAAGAAGATACTTTGTGGATCCTTGGTGCCACCCCAGACAGGAGCATCAGCAGACACTTCTCCCTAATCCTGGACAGGTGAGGTAGGACTTTATCCCAGACAGGTGAGGTAGACTCTTCACCCACCCAGGGACCCTCAGCCAGTGGCCATGGGGCCAGAGGACCAGAGAGCAGAGAGAAAAAGGCAGAGTTTCTGCCTAAACATGTAAACAGATCAGGGTGGGGTGGAGGGAGGCCGCCAAGGGGGAACCTGCCATCGGGGTGCCATCCCAGGGGCTGTGGGCCTCAGGGGAGTGAGCAGACCTTGGGTGTGGCTGGCCAGATTCATGCTGACCAACTGGCCACCCAGCCTCATTTTACTGGCAAAAAAAGGCACAGGAACAATGGAGTAATATGCAGTTCTGAGAAGAAATATACTATCAAGCCAAGAAAAGACATGGAGGAAATGACATGCATATTACTAGTGAAAGATACTAACCTAACAAGGCTATAGACTGTGATTCCAACCACATGACATCCTGCAAGACAGAAAACTATGGCAGAAGGCTTGGCCCCACACCGCCTGGATCCTGACAGCTCCATGAAGTGTGCGGGGTGTCTGCTGTCCTTGTTCAGGTGGAGAAGCTTCCTTTTTCTTTCAAGTCTGCTGTGAGGCTTTTTAAATATCATAAGAGCGCTTTTTTTTCATCAAATCCCTCTGGCATCTGTGGAAGGAAGGAGACGCCCCCGATGCTGTGCTGTGATGAGTCTCTAAGACAGGTTTCATTCAAAGTCTTCACCAATGACCTGCTGTCCCAACTGCACCTCAGGCCCCCGGAGGTCGATGTCAAGCCCAGGGGACTGGCCTGGTCTGTCAGGGCTTCCACACCAGAGGCCTGACGCTGTGTCCCGAATCCCAGGAGGTGGGTGGACAGAGGAGATTCCACTCTTAAACCAGAGCTGAGGTCAAGCCCAGACACTGTCATGGCCACTCAAGGCCATTTCTCTCCCCAAATGACCATGTGGTCAGCAGGGCAGGGCCCACGGAGGAAGGAGGCCCCAGCCTGGTACCCAGTCTGGGTGAGATGCCCTCTCCCCCGTCCCTGGGTTCCCCTCCTCCACCGGGCCCACCACAGCCTCTTTCATTGTCTGCATTAGACTCTTGGGTGGGGGTGGTGATTACTGTCCCACTCGTGACATCATAATAGGCTGCTGTCCTTGGAAACAAAGGCTTTTGAGTTGGCGGGAGACACGTCGTATTTATGTCGTCACACAGAGACAGCCGCGGAGCGGGGAGGGGAATGAACATCTGTACTTTGGGGAACAATAGAGACCCCGGGACTGTTCGTGGCTGAAATTACCCACATCCTGCACAGAAAGGGGGTTTTTTTGTGTGCATGCAGGTGGATTCATAAAAACCCATTGAAATGCAAAGTGAAGACCCCCTCCCGCCCCTGCCTGCCCGGAGAGAAGGGGCTCCGCTTCAGGACTTGGAGGAGGCTGCATTTTCCTTGATGCTCTCGGATAAGAAAGGGTGGGTGTCAACTCCCAGAGACAGGACTATCCACGTCACAAAAACTCCAGGTGTGCAGGAACCACAGTCTGCCCAGAGGCTCAGGGTCACTTCCGTCTGGTCCAGAGCTGATTGGGATGGCAGTGTCGCAGCCCGATTGGCCCACAGTCCCTGGTCCCTGAGATGAGGGGACTCTGGGGATGTGGCTTTCAGGGGCCGCAGCATTGTAGTTGACCCCAGGCTCACTAGCCCTCTCCTGTCCCCCTGGAGGACATTCCTCAGACACTGGACACCACAGAGGCTGGAGCTGAAGCTTTGAAGTCAGAAGAACCTAGTCAGGATCCTGGTGATCTGTCCAGCCAGGCACCTGGACACCTGTAATGCCCGCTGAGCCGGTCCTGTTTCTCCATAGATGGGGCAGGACACCCGTGAGCCCCTCTGAGCAGGGCCCTTGCCTCCATGGAGGGGGCAGCAACCCTGACTGGCCAAGGGGCATTAAGATGATGTCAGGAAAGCTCACAGTCCTGAGAAAGGGCGGACATGCCCTCACCAGACTCTGACCCTGAGGCTCATGGGACCAGCGCCTGGCAAGGCTATAGCTTGACTACCTCTCACAGTGGCTGGTGGGGGAGGCAGCTTGGATCTGGAGCCCAAATAAGCCCTCCTAGCTCTTGACCCCACCATGCAAAAGTCCCTGGGGCTCCTCATGGTGCCAGTCTCTCCACAGTCCAGTGAGGATGGGTCGGTGGCACCATCTCCATCCTGAATATGAGGAAGCTGGACTGACCTTGGGAGTCTGAAAACTCACTGAAAGGACACACTTCCTCCCAGGAAGGGCAGCCATAATACAGCCTTTGGATCTGAGGATTCATGGACCCTGAGGGGTGACCCAGGATTCTGTGTGTGCATTCGACACCAGGCTAAGTCCAGGGTTGGGGGAAAGTGAGGTTCGGAGGGATCTCCCTGGGTCCCCATGAGGATCCCCAGACAGAAGCCTCACTGGGCCCTGGTTTGGACCTGGACTCACAGAGGACTTGGCCCTGTTGGCCACACGCTCCCTCTTCTGGACCAGTGAGAGGGTGAGGACCAGGAAGGAGCTTTGGGATAAGAAACCCCTGAAAATGCAGCCCTCAGCTCACACCAGGGTCCTGGGAAGCAGCCCCCAACCTACAGGCAGGAGGGGCCTCAGGGAGAAGCTGGAGGGGCCCCCCACCTCCTCCCCCCAGGCCTTAGGTCATCACCACCTCAAACTGGAGGCCAAAGACCTACTGCTGCTGCTAAGTCACTTCAGTCGTGTCCAACTCTGTGTGACCCCATAGACAGAAGCCCACCAGGCTCCCCCATCCCTGAGATTCTCCAGGCAAGAACACTGGAGTGGGTTGCCATTTCCTTCTCCAATGCATGAAAGTGAAAAGGGAAAGTGAAGTCGCTCCGTCGTGTCCAACCCTCAGCGACCCCATGGACTGCAGCCTTCCAGGCTCCTCCATCCATGGGATTTTCCAGGCAAGAGTACTGGAATAGGGTGCCATTGCCTTCTCTCAAGGACCCACTAAACTTAACTGGGACTTCAAAACATGAATCAAGAGGCACAATTCAATCAGGTTATTAGACAGTGAATTAAAACACCGCTGAATAGATCTCTCAGAAAAGTCATTTTCTGAGTTCAAGATCGGCAGCTCTGAACCAGCCTGACTGATCTGGAACTTGCTGATTTGGGATTTGAGGGGAAGTTTAGTTCCTTCTTGACTGCCAGTGTCATGTCCAGAGCAACTTCTCCGAGGCGGGAGTCCTGGAGTCCTGAGGTCCTTCCTGAGTCCTGGTCATCTGCCCCACCCAGACTAGAGCATGAGCTGAAGGTGAAGGGGTGCCCTATGTGCTGGGCTGGGGAGGGGTAGGGAGGCATCAAAGGCACCCACCAGCAGGACTACCCTGGGAAACACCGACAACGCCAAGTGCTGTGAGGATGTGGAGAGGCTGGGAGCCTGGCCCACTGCCGAGGTGGGTGTGGAAAATGAGCAGCCACTCCGGGGAACCTCGAGGTCATCTTACTCTTACAGCTGAGCCATCCATCTCCTGGGCTTATCCCAGAGGGATGGAGACCTGTCCACACTTACCTGGACACACACCTTGATCGCAACAGCCAAACCAAGAAAAACCAAAATCTCCTGCAACAGGTGAAAGGCTAAACAGACGTACAAACCAAACACAGCCAGACCAGGACTAGGCTCGGGCACTGAAAGGACCACCAACGAGGTGATGCGTGGATGGTCGCCCAGCCCACCTCGGGGGAAGGAAGCAGGGCCCAGGTCACACCCAATACGCCTCTGTTCGTTGGACATTTTTGAAATGACAAACTACAGAGAACAGACTCTCAGCTGCAGGGTGAGCGGTGCTGTGGGTGGCTGACAATAAAAGGACCACGGGAGGGAGACGTGATGGCACAGACGTACTGGGTGTCCTGGGATCCACATGCATGCTGGACACCACGGACTGGTCACATGCTTGGGAAGACCCGGTGCCAGCCGTGATGTCAAACTGTATTGTGTGACGTGTACATGTTACCAATGAGGATTCTCAAGGAAGGATGCCTCTGCACCATCTGTGCAGCTTCCTGTGAATCTATAATTATTTCAAAATACAAAGTGCTTGTTTAATGACCGCAGGCATTGCTTTCTTCCAGGCGAGCTGGATTCCGGGCTTCTTTCAGTGTTGTGAAAGGCACGTGCTACCAGTCACCGGGGCTCGCAGCGGTCTGGTCGCGGCTAGTCCGTGACCCTTCCATGTCACAAAAGCCCTGATTGTTGTAACAGCAATTTTTAAATGATTGCCCAGCAGGGCAGCAACCAACTGCAATAGTCTTGGGGAGACCGGCAGGTGGGGGGATGAATGGTGCCAGCAGCTGGGGTTTCTATGTGTCCTCTTCACAAAACCACACAACTGAACCCAAATATATTAATATGGGCGGGTGCTTGGTGGGCGAAGCTGGGATCTTGTGCACAAAGCTGCACTCCCATTGGAAGATGAGCTGGTAAGTGCTGGCAGAGATGTAGCTCAAGTGTTGAGTTAACTCATGGCCACGCCGGAGCCTTTATCTCTGCTGTCAGGGTGCCTCTGTATGCAAGGACACAAGTCCTGGGACCTGTCAGTTACAGTGACCTGTAAAATCTTTGTGTTAGCCCCTTGGCTGCAGCATCACCATCTTGCCAGAGTGGCTGCTGGGACACTGACGAGCCGCCATGCTGACATGTGGATGGAAGCAGGTGCCCACATTCCTGCAGATCGTAGGTTTCACTGGAAAGCCTCCTCGGTGTGTCTCCATGAGGCTGTAGTTCACTTACTTGGTGCATGCACAGCACAGGGCCATCCAGGACCATGGCTTTGGCCATAGGCTAGAAGCAGGTCCTCCAAGGCCCCTCAGGTGTGCATCTGTCCAGGTGCCCCATCCTCAACTGTGCAGCCCCCTCTGGAAAAACTTTCCCAACACCCACCTGGTCCCCATCACTTGGATCCCCCAATAGCTCCTTCCCTCAGTAGTTCACTTCAGTACTTTCCTGGCACCCGCCATGCACCTGGCAGGTCCCCCCTGCTGCTCCCATTGAGCCCTGGTGTCCCCCAACCCTGCACCAGGAAGCCTGAGCCTGGCAAAGCAGCATGACCCATCCAGGCTCACCTGGAAAAGTCACCTGAGCTGGGGCATGTGAGGCCGGAGTCTGATACACGAGCAGGTTCTATGGTCTGTCTTCTGTTTCACTTATTTCTGTTCTTCTTATTTTCTTCCTTCTACTTTTCGACCTGAAATTAAATTCAGGTTTAATTTGTGATTTTCCTCTCCTTTTAGGTGAAAACTTAAAGTAACTGACTTCAGACATTTAGACCTTTCTGCTTTCCTCCTGGAGCCTGCAAGTTCTAAAAGCAGTGTTATTACTTCATTTCACTGTAGATGTGCCCTGGTTTCCCTTATGATTTCTCCCTGTCCCCATGGGAGGCTGAGAAATTTAGTGCTTAGTTTCCAAATGTTGAAGGTTTTTCTGAATATCATGTGAAGTGAAAGTCACTCAGATGTGTCTGACTCTTTGCGATCCCATGAACTATACAGTCCATGGAATTCTCCAGGCCAGAATACTAGAGTGGGTAGCCTATCCCTTCTCCAGGGGATCTTCCCAATCCAGGGACTGAATCCATGTTTCCTGTATTTCCTGCATTGCAGGCAGATTCTTTACCACTGAGCCACTAGGGAAGCCCTGAATATCATGTAGATCTCCAATTTAATCCTACTGTTATAATAGATACACTCTTAAAGATTTCGATCCTTTAAAATGTAGTGGGAATGACTTGAAGGTCCAGAGGCGGATCTGTCCAGGTGAGTGCTCCAAGTACTTGAAGAGCATGTGAATCCTGGGGCAGTTTGGCGCTGCTTCCTAGTCCTGCCAACTAAGGCAGGTGGGCCAGTAGTGTTGTTCAAATCTTACCCACCATTACCAGTTTTTTGTCTTGTTGTCCTAAGACTCAGAGAAGGGTATTAAAATCTCCAGCGATGACCGTGGGTTTGTCTATTTCTCCCGTTAGTTACGCTGATTTTGCGTCACTTATTTGAAGTTGCTGTCAGGTCCCAGGTGTGTATGATTGGTGTCTTCCTGGTGGAAGCAGTGTCCTGAGACCACTATAAGAAACCAGGGACTCACTAGGAAGGTCAAGGAGATGCTATACCTACCTGCACAGCCTTGTCCAAGCCTCTCAGATGAGGCCTCGCCACAGCTGTCAGACAAGGAGAGCAGGCTGGCAGGTCAGGTCACAGCTTCAGGGTCACATGGCTGGTGAGGTGTGAAAAGCAAGGTGTCCCTGGAGCCTATCTCTGGAGACCACCCTCCTGAGCCACCGTGGGAGCAGCCAGCCCCTCCTGCCTCCCTTCAGCCACTGCTTCAGTTTCAGGTTCCAACCTGCGGCCACATCTCAGGGCGTTTCCAGAACCCACAGCCCAGCACCGAGGCCTCAGCATCAACCTCACCTTCCCTGGCCTCCATGTGCAGGGATTTGCTGTAATCGCACAAATATTCTGTTTGGCAGAAAGCAAGTCTGCATGATCCCCAGCAGCTGATGAGAATATTGAATTCGTGTGTGTTTCTGGGAGTTCTCCAGGGACTTTCGAATTGCTGGGAATGACTCACTTTCTATCTCAGCCCCTCGACGTCGTGTGAAGCCAGCAAGGACGGAGGGGAGATAGCATCACAGATCCACCCACAGAGATTTGGTTCCGGGCAGACTCTCAGTCAGGTCCTGGCTAGGCTCAGGCGCTGTGGTCAGCTCAGACGTGTCCATCGAGGTGGCCTGGCATCCACCAGGAAGCCTCAAGACCCCCTCTCGACCAGAACATCCTTTGAGACAAGTGTGAAACAAATAAGCTGAAGCGGAAATATGAACCCAGAGAACCCACTATTTCAGAGCCAGGTGTTTCTGTAACAGAAGATGAGCTGTCAGAGGCTCCTCAAAGGGGGCGGGGGGCGGGGGCACGAGTGGGTGCAGACGCCCGGGTTGGGAGGCAGGGCTCCCCTTGTCACGGGCTGAATCACATCCCAGTAGGTCCTGCTCACGTCCTGGATTCCAGTGCCTGCGAGTGAGATGTTATATGGAACTAGGGACTATGCAGGTGTAAAAAGATGAGGCCACAGTGGAGGCAGTGGCCCTAAATCCAGTGACTACTGTTTCCATGGGAAGGGGGCTTCAGAAACACACACACAGGGAAGCTCCACGGAGGCAGTTGGGAGGGAGGCGGCCTCAAGCCCAGAGACGTCTGTGCCCCAGAAGCTGGAAGAGCAAGAAGGACCCTCTCCTGGAGCCTTCAGGGGAGCCTGGCTGCACGGGGCCGGTGTGGCCTGTGGGGCCTGGCCTTGGCTTACTGGGGCCTGGGGACTTTCAGAGTCTTTCCCGCTGATTGGGGTCTGTCTCTGTGGTGAGCACTGCAAGACCCGCCCCCATCCCTGTGGGCCCAGGCCACAGACCAGCCCTCATGTGGCTGCAGCTCTGGGGCGCCCTCCATCCCGGGAAGGGTGTTGACACCTTGAGGTCAGAACAGGCTGGGGCACAGAGGTAAGGGTTCACATTCGGGCGTCCCGCAGAGCGTGCCCTATGGCTGTCTGTGGGGTAGGTTGGGCCCAAAAGACAGGTGTAAGCAGATTTGGGGAGTCCCGCCCCCTAGCAGGGCTGGGACACACCGGTGGTCTGGATCAGGGAGCGGCCATCGCTGGGGTCCCCACAAAGACTGTGCCCTGATTCTGCCCTAAAGGACCGAGAGGAAACAAGGCCATACACAGACAGGTAGCTCGGGGGCACTGCTGGCTGGAGAAGGCCCCTGTGCTTCCAGCAGGAGGGACACACAGAAGCCCAGTAGCTGGGCCTCCAGGCCCCGGAGAACATGGCTCCTTGGAGGGTCTTGGGTGAGTCCGGTTTCCACCCACGTGGGGGAGGCATGCTGGTACCTCACACACACTCACCTGCAGTCGGGACACACAGCGCATCAGCCCGGGCATCTCAACCTGAGGAAGCTTTAAGAGGAACATTTATTTTTGGAGTGTGTTTTTAACTTGATCACAGCAATGCAGGTAAGTTGCAATAAAAACAATGCAATCCCAACAGCAAAGAGCCACTCAGGGAAGCATCCTTTTGTTTAAAATAAAGTGCAAAATGATTTTTGCAATAACACTAGCTTCAAAGGTCAGTGAGCCCAGCCTCAGGGCACCCCCAGTGCGAGATGATGCTGCTGACCCCAGCTCCTTGGCCCACAAGCTGCCAGGGCTTTGCCTTGGGGCCCCCTGTCCAGGCAGGTGCCCGGGGCAGAGGCCAGGGCTCTCCAGGCCTCCTCCCAGGAGATCCAGATGGTGCCCATCTGGAGCCTCCCCCAGTCCCTCTGGTCCACACTGGGACTGTCAGTGTCGTCACAGTTAATAGGGATTAACAAGCAAGGCTGTCTGTGTGACCTGGGTGTGCTTGGGCATCAGACTGCAGCCAGACCAGAGCATGCTGCACAGAGGGGGCAAAGGCACAGAGAGGCTGAGGAACTTGCCTGTGGTCACACAGCAAGCATGTGGGAAGAGGCCCTGGATCCAGGGTGTGTGGCTGCCTCCTCATTGTCAACATGAGGGAAGGCACAAGGGTCCTCCCCCCAATGTTCTCTCTGGGGAGCCTGAGCCACCCGGAGCTCAGGCCCTGGGGCAGCTTGTCTGGGTCGCTCTTCGTGGGGCTGAAGGGACCAGACCCCACAGCACGGGGCTCCTCTATGCCCACATCTCCTCCACCACCTGGCAGAAGATCTGCCATGGGTGGGGGTGGCACACAGCCAGCCCAGTGAAGCTACCCCCACCCCAACCAAGGCTGACGTCACCCACACCTGGGGCCTCATCCCACTCCCAAACCCTCCTCTGATGTGGCCCCCTTAGCTGCCAGCCCCCAGGACACAGCCCCTCCTTGGGAAGCCTTCGTTTTACCGTCGCATCCAGGGCTTCTCCGGGAGGCCCTAACCCAAGAAAGGGGTTTGGAGCAACTCTTTTCCCCTCAGAGCAGGGGAGGGAGCTAAGGCAGACCCCAGTTCCCTGACCTGCCCTCTCTGGGAGCTGACTGAAGCTCATCTTTGGGAAGGAGACTCCTGTTCTCTGGTGGACGAGAGAGGGGCAGGCACACTGGCTGTGTGACCATGAGCAAGCTCTTCAACCTCTCTGTGCTTTTGTCTCCTCTTGGAGCTTGCAGATGAGCACGTGTGGCTTCAAGAACAAGATTATGAGTGCAGCTGGCCAAGCTGGAGTCCGGTCTGCCCACAGAAGCCCAGCCCCTCGAGGCCTTGCTGAGCTGGTGCTTGCTGCAGGCGCTGCTTCCCGGATTGAATGCAGTCGAGACAGTGATCCCATTTTGCTAGTGGACGGAACTCTGTCTCGTTTTTATTAACAAAGGGCAGCAGTGTGTTTATTATCCATTCGTCCTCTGTCCTGCTGGGACATGCATCACAAACTGACTGTGGCAAACCATGAGCCAAGATTCCATGGGTGCTGGGGTCTTGGAGCCACCCTGACGCCCCCGCCAGAGGCGAGGCCACCACGAGGTCGAGAGCCAGTGACGACTAAACTCCGAACACTTTGCCTTTAATTACAGTAAACTAACAAAGATCCCTGAGATGCTCTCATTTTAAGAGAATGCAGTGTTATAATTGGTGTCCTACTTTAAGCAATGCAATTTCCCATGACCTGTTTTCCAAATTAACAGAGTAATAAAGGTGTGTGCTGTGGGGGCGGGGGTGGCATGTGGACCCTACAAAGGTGCTGGGCCTGAGGCCGCGTTCAAAGGAGTGTCTCTTCGTGTGTTTGCACACACAGCTGATGAATTAGGTAAATTTCTCTCTTGTCCCTTCCAAGGAGCCCTGGATTTTAAATCAAAGTCTAATCAAAGAAAACGAACAAGGAATCATGAAGCTCCATAAAATTACCTCCAAAAGCCACAACTCTGGACAAAGCTGTCCCGAAACCCTTCTCCTGGCTGGATGGTGCCGCCAGCCACGGGCCGGGAGTGGTCACCCTCCTAGGGCTCTCTAGTACCTGAGGGGGTTGCTGCTCTTCCAGGGAGACCCTCCTCAATGGGCCACGTCCCCTTGGTGCCCTGGACCACCAAGGATTGGGGAAGGAAGGCAGGGGAGGACAAGGAGAGGAGGAAGTGGGAGGGGGTGGGGCGGTGGGTGGTGGGGAGCCGAGGGAGGGCAGCTAGAGCACCGCCTGCCCTCCTGTCTGCTCCTTGATTGGTTGGCCTGAACCTGTCTGCACTGTGGGCAGCCCACGAGGGAACAACCTGGCTGGACAGGAGCCTTTGGGGTGCTGGTGGGGGCAGGAAGCATCAGGACTCAGTTTCCCCATCTATAAAATGGAGGGTTGGGGGTGGGCAGGACCTCTGCCTGGAAGGCTGCAGGGAGGATCCAGGGAAACAGCAAAAAACTGCCCGTTCTCCCCCTTCCTCCTCTCCCCTCCCCCCTTCTCTTTCCCTCTATTTTCTGGAGACCACCATCCCTAAGCCTCTTACGTTCTCCCCAGAACTTCTGGGCCAAACCCTGCCCCCTCATCAATATCTCNGGAAGGCTGCAGGGAGGATCCAGGGAAACAGCAAAAAACTGCCCGTTCTCCCCCTTCCTCCTCTCCCCTCCCCCCTTCTCTTTCCCTCTATTTTCTGGAGACCACCATCCCTAAGCCTCTTACGTTCTCCCCAGAACTTCTGGGCCAAACCCTGCCCCCTCATCAATATCTCCCTTCCCACCCCCAGCTCTCAGCCCCTGTCCGGTTCCCTGTGGTGACCAGCAGCTCTACTTAGAGGAAAATCAGGGCTCAGCAGCTCCCAGCTGGCTGCTCCCAGCCCCCGTCTCCCTGACCTTGGGTTCCACTATCTAAAGGGATGTCCTAGTTAATCCCACCCTGAGCTGGATTAATTTCCAAAGATAAGCCTCAGATTCAGTTCTCCCGCTGCACTGCTGGTGGTGGCAGTCAGGCTGGTGTGGCCCCAGGGGAGCAGGAGGTATTAAGTGAAGACCAGCTCCCTGGGGATGGCCAGGGCTGCTGGCCGTCCACTCCCCTCATCCACTGGCGGCCAGCTGCTGGTGGGAGTGTCCCGGCACCAGACTGCTCATGGCAGGCAGCACAGGCCCCCTTGGAGCCCAGAGCAATGAGCTCCAGCCTCCAGGCAGCTCTTTCCTGGTTCTCCTTCGGGCTTTTGGAGCTTCTGGCCCCGTGGGGGCTCTGGAAGGACTCTTGACCACTCTCAGTATGAGAGTCACTCATGGCTGCTCAGGGGGTCCTGGGCTCTGACCGCTGGTTAGAAACTAGCCACCCAAGGCCACATGCTGGCTGCTGGACAACTTTCCCCCAGGCTGAGCACAGGCCTGGAGACACCCTGGCTATGGTCCTCGTTGTACAAGGGCTAGGGTGAGCAGATGTCCACCCTACCCTGCTGACTTCTGTCCTTACCAGAGACACTCCAGGTGGTGGGGGGCAGCTTACCAAGACGTTAATCTCTGCAGGGATACTGCTCCCCTAAATGGGCAAGAGCAGTGCTGGGCGGAGGAGCTGCTGGACTCATCCCTAGGGCTGGTGGGCAGACACCTGGCCCCCGCCAGAGGGCCAGATGCCAGAGGGTGCAGGGCGTGGCTGCAGGAGGCCACCCCTTCCCAGAGCCAAGAGGAGATGCTCTCCTGGCAGAGCTTTGGCTACAGGTGTGGAACCACCTCCTCTCTGCGTGGAGTGGGGTGAGGTGACTGGAGGAGGAGGTGCCTCTCTCTGGAGAAGCAGAAGGAAGAGGCCGGTGTCCTGGTGTCCTGCGTCCCTCCCAGGGGCATGTGGGACCACTGCCCCCAAAGGGGGTGCCTCTCAGCCTGCACACAGACCCACCCGTACCTGCCAGGGGAGAACACAGCGGCAGCAACAGAGCAGCCAGCTGTGGGGCCACTGGCAGCTCGGGCTCCCCTAGCCCAGCATGCCCCTATTCCCACACTTGTGGGAGCACAGATCTGTCACTGACCAGCGCCCACCATCAGGGTGTCCTGCCCACAAGCTCCTCTGCCTTGCAGCTTCCCAACACACATTATTTCCATGGTGACGCCCCTCGGTCTGTGCCGCCTCCCTCCCTCCGTGTTTGCGCATCCCAGGGTGCAGCCTGGTGGCCCGGCAGGAAGAGTGTGTGAAGTGACTGCCAGCCACACCCTGAACACCCCGGCAGTGTGGGGGCACCTGACTACCAGGCAGGGGTTCCCCCCGGGGACCATAAGCCACGTGGCCCCAGGGTCCCCACTTCCTCCTCTGGAGAACCAGACAGCCTGGTGCCATGGCTGGAACTCTGAAGCCCGTCTGACCACACTGAGGGGCGACCAGCCACTGGCCACCCTCCTCACTCCCAAGGGGCCCTGCAGCTATGGAGTGGGGAAGGGTGTGTCAGACCTTCTCAGGCCCCTCACTCTCTCCTTAGCCTCCAAACACCACAGACGGTCTCCCCTGTGGGGCACACAATTCTCTATACACTGTTTCTGGGGCAAGGGGTCCTCGTGCAGACTCCAGCCATCCCAGGCCCTTCCTCCCTGCCTCTCTCACACTCCTTCTCTGGGATGCTCTGCCCCCTGCCTCTCCAAGTCTCCTGGTCTGTCCGGGACACCCACCCACCCTCCCTCACACTCGGGTGCACCCAGGACCATGGGCCCCTGCGCTGCTCCCACCGTTCACCCAGGCTCTCCCAGGGACCCAACCCCAAGCCCTGGGGAAGGTCCTGAGGGCTGCCTTCCAAGGGCTTTTCAGCAGAGCCCACCTCCCTTCTCTCCAGCCCTCCTTACTCCCTGGGGCAAGCCCCTCCCTCAACACCAGGAACCTGGACTGACAGCGCTCCAGCTGAGCATCCCGCTCCTTCCAGGACCCTTTGAAATACCCTCACCCGCCACCATCCAGATGAGAGCACAGCCCCTGCCAGCAGGATGGGATTCTCAGGACTGCCAGGGAGAAGAGGAAGGAGGGTTCCCAGGGTCTGGGTGCCCAGCATGGACTGACCTGGGGCTTCTCCACAGCAATCACACCGCCACCTGGTTCTCAGTCGGCAGTGCAAATGAGTCAGCCTAGTGGCTCACAAAGTGTGTCTGTATCAGCTGGGACCGTGACCTCTGGGTGCACCTCACTCCCACACACAAGCATGCAGACTCACACACACACACACACACACACACACACACACACACACACACACTGTTCAGAGGAGGTGGAGTGTCAGAAATATCCACCTGTGCACACACAGGAAGTATGCCCCATGGTGATGCTGAGTATATGTCAGTAGTTGACTTGGGGTCCAAAGCCTCTGGTTTCTTGATCCCGATGAGCCGCTGACATCAAAGAATTAAGTTCTCTGATGTCCCCAAATAAAGGAAACTTAACAAATCTCCAGAATATTGGTTGCAACTTCTCACCCACCTCCTCCCACGAGGAAAATGGTGGTCTTGCCCCAAGTCTTTTTGGAAATTAGAACCAGACTCCCACCCACACCCCCTGCGGTCAGTGGGCCCCTCCAGTTCCCATGGACTGCCTGCTCTGGGGGGTGGTGACTGCTGCTTCCACTCCCTGCTTCTTGCACACTCGCTCACAGATACTTGTACACCTGTGTGCGCACATCCAGCACAGACATTTGCACCATTAGCCTAGGGTTTATCTGCAGGGGCTTGAAGGGAAAAGGGAAGAAGGGGAGACCGGCTACATAACCAGCCAGGGGTTGCCATGGCATCTCCTAGACCGTTGCTGAGCCAATCCGGGCCAAGCGCGGGCTGGCGTCCTGCACGCAGCGGAAGAGGCGTGTGTGACCTGCACCGCACACACGCACTCACGCACGCGCACACGCAGGCGCACAGGCTGAACACAGAGCTCTGGCTCACGAAGAGAGCGCACCTCATGAATATTCATCAGGCTGATAGAGGCAAAGCCAATCAACCACTTGGCGGCTTGATTTTTCCTGGATCCACTCTTCTCTTTGATCGCTGCCGTGTAGGGGCAGGCTCCGAGGCTCTCCACCCAGCCTGGGAGGGCGGGTCCACAGGGTTAGACCCCTTTGCTCTTGCCAGACCTAGCCCTGGAAGAGGGCATCCCCGCAGTCTTTCAGTCGGCCATCTGGTCCCCTCGCAGGTTCCAGTTCCCACCCAGGGCCCAAGCACAGTGAAGTGGACTTTTTTGAAGGAAGCGTCCACCTGTCCACTCCCTCTCTTACTCCATAGTCCCTGACTGGGGCAGAGACACAGCAGTGACCCCAGCCTTGGCCAGCCTCTCCAGTGTCACCCCAGCCATTTCCCAGAGCCCCAGCTTCTGTCTCAGTCAAGGTCCCCGCAAAGCAGAGCCTGAGGCAAGGGTTATATACCCCAAGGGCAAGGACCACAACCGCTACAAAGGAGCTCTGTGGGATGGGGCCTGGGGGTTGGGGGGTGACTGTGGACCATCATCTCTGGGTGTGTGGCCAGGCATCCCAGCTGGATGCCCAGAGGGCAGGACTCCTCTGGAAAGTCATGAGCAGCCTTCAGAGGAGGGTGGGCTGTGTGCCTGCTTCCTTTCCATCCCTCCCTCTGTGGTCCAGGTCCACCCCTCAAGAGCCCACCCTCTACCTCCATGCATGCTCTTTGGGGCCACTGGGGAAATCAGGGCCCTCCCACTCCGAGTCTGGGCAAGCTGTCTCTTGAGCTCATCAAGCGCGTGGTGCTGAGTCCTGCTCACTGCCCCGTGGGCTCTGAGCACTGGGTTGACCCACCACCAGCCTGCACATTCTGCTTCTCCTTATCCTGCCCAACCCAACATGGGCCAGGGTGGAGGTGGGTGCCTGGCATGGATGTGGGCAGGAACCCACCCACACTGGCTAAAGGGCAGCTCAAGGATGCAGGTGGCATCCAGAAGAGACAGGTGGAGGGGAGGCCACATCCCAGCCTGCCTGCCACTGAGATGGAGGAAAAGGTCTCTGGGCACTCAGGATCTACCACACCCAGGAGAGGATGCCTGGGCATATGGGCCTGTGTGCTGACCTCCCTGACCAGCCACAGGCCCTGGGGGTCACTGCAGCATCTGAGCTTCAGTTCTCTCAGCAAGAGAAACTCACAGACCCTGCCAATGTGGTCAGATAAGCCTTCCTGTGCCCAGTTCAGAGAAGAGAAAACAGGCATGGCCTTCACGAATGCTCTACCTGAGCCCTCCCTGGGCCCCAACCTGCGCCCTCCCTGAGCTGGGTACTCTGTTTGCCCCTCCCCCATTTGCTGTCCTGCTGCAGCCAGGAGGCTGACCACTTTTCTGCGCCTTGGCTGTTGGGCTTCCAGCTGGATCCAGGTTGGAAGAGAGGCAGGAGCTGTGGTGGCCCCCGCCTCTCCCTGCCTGTCTGCTTCCCCCACCTCGGCCCCTCCCCTGGCAGCTGCCCACTCTCTGCCTTCCCCTGACCCTCAGGCCAGGGCTGCTTGCAGCTTGTGTGTCTCTGAGTCCCCCAGAGATCGACTCTTTGCATCTGGTGCCATAGGGCCTAATGCCAGCCCCCAAGTGAGGAGGTTCACATGGTCTGTCTTCAAGGAGCACACTGAGGGGACAAGGAAGGTGCTGGCAGGTAAACACAACACAGACCCACCTCCTACATTGGGATCAAGGGGGTTGCTCAGAGTGGGCACAAGTCCTGCAGTTCTGGGGGCAGCTGGGCACTTGGGTCTCCCCCTGGAGGGGAGCACTGGATGCAAACTGCTAAGCTTGTGAGGGCTGAGAGGATGGGGTCCTAGTTGAGGGTGGCGGGGGGTGAGGGATTACACTGCAGAAGAGTGGACAAGCTCAGTGACAGACTAGGGCAGGGGGAGAGGGCTGGGTGTGTGGAGACCTGTCCTGGCCAGTACTGTGAGGCAGATGCCCCAGGCTGGGGTGGCGGGGGGGACAGGAGTCCTGAGGCCCAGCCGGGCTGTGGGGTGGGGTGCCAGACAGCCATGAAGAGTCCTGGAAGGCCCCATATCCCCCTCCTCATCTCGTACACGGGTCCAGCAGGGACCTCCCCAAGGCCCAGGGGAAGTTAGCAGCCCAGAACTCTCCTGAAGCCTGCAGGTACGCTCACTGTTGGACTGAGGTGGTGCACAGGTTACAGTCCAGGGGGTTTTCCAGGTGTTTGGAAAGCTGCCCCTCACCAACAATCACCTGAATTCCTGCCACCCAGAGTATGAGGGGTGATGCCAGAGCTTTATATGAGCCGGAAAGGTGCCTCTCAAAAGCCCAGGGCAGGATCTGGAGGTCCCCACACTTTGTGGCTGGGTGTGAGTATGCTTCTGCCCCTCTCAAACAAAGGGTGGGCCAATGACCAGAGGGTCATTTCAAAAGAGACTGGGCACCGTCCATGGGTAAAGACACCCTGGTGGTCTGGGCAGCACCCTGGACAGCTCCCTGCCCACTGCGGAGCCATCGGCACTTTCTAGGGGTCCTGTCTCCTCATGCCCTGGAGGATCTCCGTGGCAAAACCAGGTCAAGTTGGCATCCCTGGGGAGAGTTTGACAAGGAAAGAAAGCCACCACTCCCTTCACCCCTGAGGCCATGCATGGGGGTGCAGAAGGTGGCACTTACCCCCAGAGGCTCCTGTTCTGAGGCTGCCAGACCTCTGATGGGCCACAGTCTGGGACTCCCCATAGGCCCAATTTTGGTCATCTGCTTTCTCCTTGCTCCTCACCCAGTCCTGGTGGAAACTAGGTGCCCTGGGAAAACCTGGGGCCTTCCAAACGGGAGGAAACTGGGTTCTGAACAAGCTCCCCAGGACCATCTTACTTCAGACATGTGCAGAGTCATTAACACGTTATTCTTACACAAATAAAATGACTGCCATGCCCTTGTCCTCCAGTTTAGAACTCCACCATTACTGGGAAACCACTACCTCTTGTCTCAAGCATTCACCTTGAAATGCACACAAAGAGACCCCTGGACTCCACACCAGCCCACGGGTGGCTGAAGGCTCTAAGTAACATAGCAACCCCAGGCCCTTAGTGTAGGCCCCCAGCCTCCAAGTCTGAACAGCCCCTGCCTACCCGGCCCTGCATTCCCAGCAGCATGCTCCGGCCCCTCTCCTGGGGCACACAGCATTGGCCCAGCATCTGTCCCCTACCGCTGACCACTGCAGCACGCCCACCTACATCCCCCGGGCTCTCGTATCCTCCCCCAGACCTGAGGGGTAAACACTGGCTGGACAGGGGGGTCTTTTTTCCTAGGGACCATGACTTGTCTTCTCCTCCCCGCATCCCTCTGCCACCCTCTCACCTCCCAAGGCCTGGTGAGAAGTTCCACCTGTTCTCCCAGCAGGGGACACTCCCTGTGACACATGCTGGAGGGTGGGGGCAGCCCTGAAGAGGTAGCAGGAAAGTGCTCCTATCCCTGAGAGGCTGGAGAGAGGTGTGGGTCAGGAAGGAAAAGGAGCCAGATGCCCAGAGGAGGACGGAGGCAGGGAACAGAGGCAGGGCCGGGAGGCAGGACAGAGGAAGCAGAGAAGGAGGGAGAAACGCGGGTGGTGCAGAGAGAGACGGAGACACACAGGTCTGAGAGACCCAGAGACCACAGGAAGAAGAACTGGGACCAGAGACACAGAAGAGGGGGTAGAGGAGGCAGAGACCAAAGGAGTGCCCAGCAGGAGGCCACTCTGGCCCCCCTCCCCCTGCTGTGTCCAAGGCTGCCAGAGGCCCAGATCTGAGCCAAGCCATAGCAGTCGTTCAGACTCTAGGCCTGGGCCGGCCCTGGCTGGGATGCTGCTGGGGTGGACTCCTTGCTGGGGCCTCTGGGAGCTGAGGGAGAAGGGGGCACACGGGGGGCCCTGGGGAAGAACTGCCTCCTCACCTCTGAGATGGGGAGGGGACCTTGATGGGGGCAGGCCCGCCCCTCTCCCAGGCTGTGGACAGAGGCAGTAGGGACAGGCAGAGCCCCCACCAGTGCAGACTTGAGACAACCTGTGCCCTGGGCTGGGCTGAGCTCATCTCACTGTCACCCTACCTGGCTGAGGAGACAGCCAAGTGGGGCAGGGGTCTGATGGTGCGAGACCTCAGGGCCAAGGAAATGAGTCCCTGCTCCCAGCTCTCCAAGGAGGCCCAGGTTCTAAGTGGGCATTCTAGTCCAGGGGGTCCTGCTCCCATGGAGTCCTGCATGCCCTGGTGGGCTGGGCCCCTGCAGCCAGGCAGAAGGAGCTCAGCGCTGGTGAGGGGGCTCTGCAGGCCCTGGAGAAACCCCAGGGAGACTAGCCCCCAGGCCACTCCTACTCCAACTTCGTTTGTGCTTTCCTGAGGGCAGCAGAGGCAGCAAGCCCTCATCCTCATCTTCCCAGGGGCACTTTGCTGACACTAGACCCCTAGGTGGGGTGAGTGGGGAACAGCCTTGGACCGCTCCCTACAACACGCCTTCTGGGACCTGGGCTGGGCCTGGGGACAACAGGGGCTGCTCCACTGCCAGGATGCAGCCGGCAGGAGGGGGATGGCCAGCCCAGAGCAGGGAAGGGTGGCTGGGTGACCAAGGAGGCACCTGCAACCTCAGGGAGGCCAGGCAGTGGCACCGGAGGAACAATAGCCCTCTTCCTTCCAATGGCTAGGCTTCGGCCAGCACCCCTCACACCATGCCCTGCCTGGTACTCTGCACTGGCCTCCACTGTGCCTGACGATCCAGATGCACCACTCACCTGGCCTCCTGACCACCACCCTCGGCATGCACAACCGGATGTCCCAGCAGGAGAGGTGCACCTCTGGGCCTGCTTGCTGGGCGCTCCTCCACCGGAGCTGGACCAGCTGGAGCCAGGGAGGAGAGAGAAGGGGTGGGAGCCGGGAGAAGGGCTGCAGCCTCCTTTCCATGCTGGCCCCCGAGCCCCGCCCACTGTGCACCCGCCGGCTAACAATCACAGTCTTTGTGGTGGCCTTGCTCCCGCCCTCGCCCTCAGCACTCCCGCGTGGCGGGCGTGGCTGGCGTCTGGCCCCCCACTCACTTCAAAGGGCGAAGGGAGGAACCCCTCCCATCGGGCCCCATCCAGACCTAAGCATAGGGATGGGAACAGAGACCTAGCCTCTACACTGTAGGGGTTCACATGGCACCTGCTCTCGGCACACCCCACAGTCATACAGGGAGAAGCCACTGGTCAGTGCCCTGGGAGCACGTAGGCCGCGGAAGAGGCCCCAGAAGTATCTCGACTGGGGGGTCCCAGGAGGGACCCCTCCCCCCACACCAGGCACCTGCTCCGTGTGGAAGAAAGGGGGAAATGAGTGGGAGCCAGGAGCTTACCTGGGGGTGTTGGGGGGACCAGGGCCTCGCTGCAGGGGTAGGTCTATATGGGGGCCTCTGAGGTCCCTGGACCACCCAAGCCAGAGCTTGGAAGCATGAAGACATGGTTCAGAGCAGGGCTGGACCATGAGCAGGGCTTGCCCTTGGCGCCTTGGAGCCCTGTGCCTGCAAACTGTCCCCCTCCTTCAGGCTGAGGCTCTCAGCCTCCCCGTCCCAGGCTACATCTGCCCTGCAGGTCCCTGCAGCTGGCCTCCAGCCTCTCCCCACTCCCTTCAGCTCCCAGGCCCCGTTCCCCTTCCTCTCCCACCTCGGAGCGAGGGCAGAGTCAAGGGTCGAGGGGCCAAGAGCCAGTGGTTCCCAGCAGTGCCGCGGCCCCTCCCCTTTCTAGAGGAATGACAGGCCTCGTGCCCAGGAGGGGCGGGCGGGGTGAGGAGGAAGCCGGCGCGGAAAGGGCGGGGGCTCCGCTCTGGTTTCTGTAGATTTGTTTAATCCCACGTTATTCGAAGCCTTTCACGGTGGCGGAGGGAAGGGGAGGGGAGGAGGAAGGGGGTCTCGGCTGCATCCGTCCCTCCCTCCTCCCTGCTCCCGCCCTGCAGAGCCACCTGACCCACCTCCAAGTTGCCGGCCCAGGCTCTCAGGGCCTTTGTGCGCATGGAGGCAGAGGCTCGGAACCCGGAGCACTGAGCAATTCGCCACGCATCTCCTCGCGCCCTCCGCTGGGAGCCAGGAGCCCCTGACCAGATCCGTGGAGCTGGCAAATAAACGAATCCACAAACACAAATTCTCGGTGTGCTGGGCAGAAGAGGCAACGTGGGCAGCAGCGCAGAGCCGGTTCGGGTATGGCTGGGTTGGGGTGCGGTGAGGCTGGCCGGCACCTGAGGAGCCAAAAGGAGCCCACACCCCAGCGGGGGTCTAGCAGCCGTGAGTTGACTTCTACAGAGCCCTCAGGGGCTTCAGGGCCACCGAGAAGGTCCCCACCAGGCTGGCGCAGGAGGACGGGCAAGGCAGGAAGTCTTCTCTCATCCAACACCCACCCTGTGCCCAAGGCGACCCTTCCTCCTGAGGGCCAGGGCTGGGGGCCACGGGTCCCTGGGAATGGAAGAAGGGGTGAGCCTTAGGCTCCGTGGGTGGGTGCTCGGGATCCCAAGAACAAATGCTGTAGGCTGTTTGGGGGTTGCACAGAAAGCTCGTCTGATCCAAGGCATGGGGCACACACCCCCACCTTACCTGCCTGGAGAGAGATCTGAGGGGAGTCAGAATGGAAGTGCTCAGCCAGAGAAGAGAGCAGGCCTGAGAAGGCTGGTGATCCTCCCTTGGCTCTAGGTGGAGCCAGTCTGGTACAAAGGGGGATCTGAAGGCAGATTTGGGATCCATAAACCTGAGGAGCCCTCCCCCATAGAATGCAGATAAGCTGCAGGGAGCTGGAAGCCAGATCTGACAAGGACTCATCCAGGAAGTCAAAGGAGGAGGGCAGAAGTATGCCCCGACCCTTCTAGGGAGAAAATGAGAGTGGGGTGAAAAAAGTCCAGAGGCAAGGCCAGGCAAGATGAGACTGGGGTTTGGGGTTCTGTTTCAACACCATGGACAGCGGCCCCCGCTGCCTGTGGAGACCTGCCTCAGTTGTATTAGAGGCTGCAGTCAGCGCAGTCTCTGCCGGCTGCCCTGTGTCCCCCACCCTCTACTCCTGCCAGCAAGCATCAGGCCTGGGCTGGCTGTGGCTGGGAACCCGGCAGGCTTGGGATTTTACTGGATGTTGGGCTGAGGGACCCAGTTTGCACTCCATGCAAGGGAGAAGGGCCACTCCTGACTCCAGCAAAGGGCAAGGAACTGCAGCTGGGAAGGGCCCTATGGGAGAGCCATCCTGGCGGATTGAGGACCTGCGTGGGGAGCTGGGGTGGGGGGAGCGCCGCCCCGAGTGACGGCCCTGGTCACTTTTGCTGCCCTGGGGCTCCTGCAGTGCTGGAAAGGGCCAGGGGAGGGACAGGAGCAAGGAGGGACAGGACTTCATGTCCAAGGTGGGAGGGTTAGCAGGCTCTGCTCTGAGGTAGATGGCACAGGGGTTGTGTGGGCCTGAAGGGGAAGAGAGGGGACAGAGGCCTGCTGGCCGGGCCTGGGCCTGAGGCTCCCTTGCTGTCTGCACTGGAACAAAGGCTGGTGGGGAGGCCTGAGGAGGTCTGGCTTCGAGGAGCCACTGGTCCTTGGCCTGCGAGGTTCAAATGAGGCTCAGGCCTCAGGTCTCTAAGGACAGGGTGTGAGTGAGGCCTTGGGGTGTTGCCTGTGAATTCGTGGCCCGTGGCCCCGGATGAGAACACCCCACCCCACGGACACAGCGAGGAGAATGGTCTTTGATGGGGTGTCTGTCTCCCTCCTCCAGATAACTACCCAGTGGGCCGCTCTGAGCTCTGGGCTCCCGAGCCTTCCCTTCCTGTGGGGGCTGCAGGCGCTGTGGGTAGTGACGATGCTGAGCAGGATGATGTTCGCCTTATAGAGGGAAAACTGGAAGTGCGAACCTGCAGCGCAGGCCGTGTGCAGGTGCATTTGCGTGTGAGACCAAGCTGTGTGCAGCCGAGGCGTGGTTGGTGGGTGTCAACGTGCACTCAGAGGGGCTGCGGCCGCGGGTCGCAGCAGGAGCGTTCGCGTGGGTGCGGTAGGGGCGCGGGAGGGGCGGGGTGTGTGTGTGGATGAGAGAGACCTGTTCCCGTGGGCAGACGTGCGGCCGCGAGGCTCCGGGGACGGTCGAGGACGCTCGAGGGCGGCGTCTGTGTTAACGGAAGAACGCGCGGAGCGCGACGCGGCGAGTGTGCGCGGGAGGCACCGGGCGCGCAGTGCGTGTATGCGCGTGTGCGCGGCGCGCGTGCCCCGCAGTTCTCAAGGACACCTCGGGGAGGCGGCGACGGAGCCGGTGTCCGGGTGACGTCACCGCGCGCCCCAGTGATAATCGCCCGGTGCCCGAGCCGAGCGCGGATACGCGCGGGGGCAGCTGCTGCGGCGGCGGGCGTGGGACAGTCGCTCCTGGGCCGGCCCGGGTGAGCAGGAGCTGGGCGCCCGCCGTGGTGAGCCCGTTGACGGTCGGCTCCCAGCGGACCCTCGGAGCTCGGGGACTTCCTCGGCTCCTTTTGCGGCGTCCCCGCGCTCTCCGCCCCGGGCAGCCGCGTCCGGGGCCCGCGAGGCGCGCGGGACCCGAGGAGGAGGCGGAGGCGGAGGCGGCGGAGGCCGAGGAGCTACAGGCGGCGGCTGCAGCTCCCGCCTTGGACGGGTAACTGCGCTCGGGGCCGGGCCGGGACAAGTCCCGCGAGCGGCTTCTCCGTGTCTTCCCGGCTTTCGCTCCACCAATGGCTCGAGCGTCTTGCGGGTACCGGCGCGTGGGGAGGGTGAGCTCGCTGGGCTGTAAAAAGAGACTGGCTTTCCTTTCTGAGCATCGAGATTCTTTCTTTTAGCCGCTTTCGTAGCGCGCTCGCTGGACGTGCCGGGGAGGGGGCTCTGCGGGGGAGGTCGCTGCGAAGAAGCTCCCGCCGCTTTGCCGGAGCAGGCACCGCACCCCTAGGCGGCCCGCGCCAGGCGGCCGGGCGCGCACTCGATCGCTCACCCTGTCCCCTCCTGCGCCTCCTTGTCCGCGATTCCGCGGGGTGCCAGGTTCCGGGGACGCCCGAAGGGCTTGCTTAGGCCCCCTCCCTGCTGCGGAAGGGGAAGAAGAGTGGGCTCTTCGGAGTTGGGGGCGGATCCAGGCTGGAGTCCGAGGAGGCACAGTCGGCATAGCGCAGCGCCCCCGCCCCGCGCGCCCCGCCGCGAAGACGCCGGAGCGTTCGCGCCTTTCGGGCGAGGACCCATCGCGAACCGGAGCCGCTGCCCCGACCCGGGCCGGGCCGCTCGCCGCCCGCTGCAGCCCTGAGGGCCCCTCTGCGTGTTCACAGCGGACCTTGATTTAATGTCTATACAATTAAGGCACGCGGTGAATGCCAAGAGAGGCTCCTCCACCGCTCCTTTCTCATGGAAATGGCCCGCGAGCCGGGCCGGCGCGGTGCCCCTCCCGCGGGAGGAAGGCGAGCCCGGCCCCCGGCGGCCCCTCGCGCCGCGGACAAATCCGGCGAACAATGCGCCCTCCCAGAGGGCGGCCCAGCTGCTGGGCCGGGGACCTGGTCGCGGGACACAAAGGGACCCGCACGCCGCGGGCGTTGCGGGGCGGGTGGGGGCGGCCGAGGGGGAAGCCTGCGGCCCAGACGAGGCTGCGGCCACGTGTACCCGCAGAAAGAGCGCCCAGAGGGCAGCGAGGACCGGGAAACAAAGGGAGGGTCCGCGGGGGGCGGCAGAATGAGGGGTGGGCGCTGGCGGCGGCGGCGGTGGGGGACTGAGAGCGGTGGGGAGTCGGCGGCCGCGCGGGCTGGGTTAGGGGAGGTCAGGGCCACCCCGCGGGCTGGTCGGAGCGCTGTCCGCGGTGCTGGCGGCGGGTGGCCCCGCGGGACAGGAGCGCCACGGGCGCGGGGCCAACAGTGTCCTGAGGGCCACTCGCCCCAACTGCGGCGCGCTGGGCAGTTGCCATGGCTACGACGGAAGGGGTGGGATAGGGCCTGAGGTCACTGCAAAGTCTGTCCTTCCTCAGTCCACTGGGCCACGGGGTGGGGGGTGGCCCTCTCTGAGCTCCTGGAACGGCCTCCACACCTCAAGGACACGGGTCAAAATGAGGAGGGACGGCAGTTTACACCCAGCGCCAGCCAGGGTCGAAAGGAGGGAGGTGGATGTGCCTCACCGCATGGCGCCCCCAAACCTCTGGACTGTGCGGGACTGAGGCACGTGAGGCTCCGCAGCCCCGGGGAGAAGCAGACCCCTCCCCCACCATCTGCAGCCGCAGTGACACCCACTCAGGTTTGCTGCAGGCATTTTTTTTCTGTCTTCGGAGCCAGCGCCACCTGCTGGCACCCTGGCCTGTGCGCGCCTTGGGCTCCTCCTGTGCCCCTCTCAACGCCAGGCGCCCCCATCCTGACAGCATCTTGGGTCACCCCTGGGGCAGACGGTCCTCTCCGGCCAGGCCAGTGTGCCCCGTTTCCCCTCCGGCAAGCCCCTAGGCCTGGCTCTGCAGCCGCTTGCTTCCTCTTAACCGGGTAAGGATGCTCCCCTCCAGCCAGGCTCCAAGCTTGGTCAGGAGCCCTGGTCTCCCTCATTTCTCCCAGCCCCCAGACTCCAGGTTGGAAGCAGAAAATCAGCACACAAGGAACAACTTGGGTTTCCAGCTGTGGGCCCTCTATGCCGAACCACGCCTCCGCCCCCCTGCAGCTGCAGAACAAGGGTACACACCTCCCCTCCCCTGCAGCTCAGCCCTCCAGCCCAGCCCTGAGACATGGGAGCAGGAACCAGGGGCCTCCGTCTGCCCCACAGCACCACATCAGGGTCACTACAGAGGCCTAGGACAGGGTCCTCTGCTCCCTGGAGGACAGGAAAGGCCAAGAGAGCTGCAGCCTGAAAGTGGCGCAGCACGGCTGGTCCCTTCTTCCTTCCTCTATGAGGGGTGTAGACAGCATCCCCAAGGGCCTCTGGTTGAGGGGGAAGGAGGAGCCCAGCAGGGGCCTCAGGGTCACTCTGGGCAGCCCTAGGTCTGGGTGTCCCCGCTAGGTGTGGAAGGAGGCGGGGGCCTTGTCCTGTCTGAGCTTTCTCTTGTGGCTGTATCAGGGGACAGCTTGCACCTTCTTCCTGAGGGAGCGGCCTCCCGTCCCTGTATGCCTGGAGCGGGTATCGGCTGGGCTCTCTGCTTGTTTACCTCCCTTCCTTGGGTCATGGCTCCTGACCAGAATGGACCTTCCAAGTGGTTCGCCAGGTGTGGGGGACACCTCAGCATATTCCCCAGGCTGGCCAGGATCCAGTAGGAGGCCTTAGGAAGAAGCTTGGGGCTCTGCCCCCCTAGAACCCTCCCCTAAAGGAGGTCTGAGGTCACAGTCTGCCTAAGCTCCAATCCCCCAGCAGGTCCGTGGTGCTAGGGGTTCTCAGGACCTCCACCGGGCTGGCGGTGCCGGGCTGGGCTACCACCACGTGACAGCCGCAGTGCGGGGAGGGCCACATGCTGCAGGACAGAGCCAAGCCTGCGCCCTGCACCCCACAGAGCCCTGTGGATCTATGTTCAGCCTCCCTGTTCACACACCGGCACACAGACCCCTGACCCCACTCTTGGGGAAGAACTGGGCCCCCGAGCTCCTGGCCAGTGCCTGGCCCACAGGACACTCCCTGCGGAGGTCCAAGGAGTCACCCTGGGGACCACAAGTTTGTGTGAGTGCTCAAAACATGCCTGCACTGGGCTGGTACCAGCCTGGGTCCAGGCCAAGACATTATAGCAGATGGCCAGGGACGCCCCTACCCCACGATGTGTCTGCCCAAGGATCCAGCCCTGTGGAAAGGACTTTTCTGTTTTGAATGAAACCTAATAAACACCAAGTCTGATGCCACCTGTCCACAACAGCCTCCAGACACCCCTGGGGCACCCTCGCCCCCAGGCACTCCAACATAGCCCACCCTGCTGTGAGGCCAAGCAGCAGTCAGCCCAGGCCAGTCACCTCCTACATGCTCCCTACATGCTCTGCCCTGTTCTGACCCTGCCTCCAGGGCAGGGTGCCCTCAGGTCCAGGTACCCATCAATCCTCTGGCAAGGCAGAGATCAGGAACCCAGCTCTCTGACCTCTCTACCTGGTCACCTCTTGAGCTGGCAGGGACCCTGAGAGCACAGCTCATTGACAAGCCAGTCTTCACCGTTGGGCTTCTGCAGAGCAATGAGTGATAGTCGAGAAGCAGGAGTGGTGCAGGGCTGTCCCCTGGCTTGCCAGCAGGGAGAAGGGGCTGGGTGGGGGCTGCTGCTGCGTGGGGCCCCCATGCCAGAGGAGCTGAGAGGTGGTGGGTCTTCTCATACATATACACTCCACCACATCCCCTCCACACCCCCACAGGGCTGCAAAGCAAAGATCGCGGAATCAGGGCCCCCACACTCAGACAGGCCCTGCACTCAGCACGTCCCTCCTCAGCTTCACATCCCTGTTCTTGGCACAAAGAGAACAAGACCAGTGCATCTCCTGGGGTGGGCGACAGAGGGGGCCCTGGGGAAACCAAGCCTCTGCTGACCCCTTGGCTGAGCTGGGGGCATGTTATTTTGGAGGAGCATGGCCATACACCCCCATCCCACCGACATTCCTGCAGCTGTCCCCACCTCCACATAGGGACTCGTCTGGCTTCCTGGTGGACATCAGCAGCCTAGATGAGAATGGACACAGAGGCCGGCACATATCTGCCCTCCCCAGGTCCACTCCCTGCCCCAGCTGGTGAGCTGGTGCCTCAACACTCACCACCAGGGAGCTTGAGCTGGAAGTGACTGGGGTGAGGCCTGCTGTGCTGGAGGATGGGGGCCAGAGTGACTGGGGCAAGGCCCACCGAGAAGCCGCTCTGAAGACACTCTGGTGAGGGTGATGACAGCTGAGCCCCAGGGCCAGGGAAAGATGGGAACACACAGCCTCCCTGAACAATAACAGGGTTCCAGGCCCTGCCTCGGGTCCTCAGCCTTGTCCAGCAGTTCCTTTCAGGCTGCCCCCAGTTGCCCATGGGCTGCCTGACTCCCCACCCCAAGGTCATCACCCGGTGTGGGACACCACTCTGGCCTTGGAGCCCAGCCTCACCAGAAGCCCCAGGTACTCAGGGAGGGCACTTGGGCTGTCCTGGGGTTGGATCAGGACCTGGATCCTCCTGCTGGGACCAAGACCTGTGACCTGCCCTGGGGAAGACCAGTTCTGTGAGCAATGTGCACCCCACAGGAATGATGACCAACAAGACCAGGCTTGGGACACTCCTAGCCCCAGGCTGTGCCCTGTCACAGCTCAGAAAGCACAGAGGGCCAGCTCTCCTCAGTGAGTATTGTCTCTGCAGGTCAGGACAGGCTGCCCCACAAAACACATACACCCCGTCTGCGCTCAGCTCCTTGCAGATGCTGGGACTTACCACATGAGGGCGCCTCTGGGACGCTGCAGGATTCTGCCGCAACGTGTGAGCACGGAGGGGCGCACCTAGGTGCTTTCCTTTCTTCATTCAACAAACATTTCCAAGTCCCTTGTGGGGGACCAGGCCACAAGTGCCGCCAAGGTCTGGAATGGAACCCTGATGGATAGAGAGGGAACCCGACAGGAGCTGAGTCTGGAACAGACAGAGCAGGAGCCTCTTGATAACAGCAGGCAGGAAGTCTGCCCCTCAGCCATCGGCCACGACCAGTCTCAGGCCTCACCGAATTCTTCTACCTCTCTGCGCCTTGATTTCCTCATCTGTGGCTGGAGGGTGAGCTCAGACACGGTCACTCAGTAAATCATCGCCATCACCACAACAATCACCAGCACCGCCATCTCCACCGTCATCACCATCAATACCAGCGATGGCAGCACCATCACCATCAGGGCCCTCACAGGATGAGGTGGTTCAGACACCCTCTGGCTTGTCCTGTTTTCTATCCTTTGAAGTGGCGGGGGTGGATGAGTGGAATAAAGATGCAGACCCATGGGAACTGTGGCTACCCAGAGGTCGCCCATGGCCACTCATAGCACCTGAAAGACCCACATGCTCCTAGGAGAGTGGCCGCATGCTGAGGACACAGGAGAGGCGGTGACAGGGTGAGCTGAAAAGCTGAGAGTTGAGTGGTGCCGTGTGGTGCTCTCAGAGACAGGCCGCTGGGTGTGACGCTTGGGTCCCTGACCTCACACGACAGCTCTCACCAGGCCACGGAGGCTGCCACCTTCACTGCCCAGGCAGCCCCAGGCTCAGCTGGCCCTTGGACAGTCTCCAGTGTCCTTTCCCCACCATCCTTCAAAATGCCAGGAAAGACCCCTGTCCTGGCACCCAGATTGCATCTTCCCAACCATGTCACTCCCAGAGAAGTACAGACCCCAATGCGGGCACCCAGCCTGCCTCCTGGTTTAGAACACACAGGGGCTATCCTTCTCAGAGCTTGCCTGTCCAAAGGTCACAGATGATGTTGCAGAGGCCACGGAGGGCCCATTCCCAGGTAAGCCCCGCTTCCCCTCGCACAGACCGCCTGCCCAGCTGGAGGGTCAGGCAGGATCCCTGACAAGGCGCCCCTGCCCATCTTGAACCACTGCCCCTGTTACAACTTGCCATCGGTGCGGCCGGGGCCCCTGTGCTTGTGCAGGGGTGTGGATTTGTATGTGTTCGTGTCTGTGTGTGTGTATGTTTGTAATGGGTTACGTGTGTGCCCACAGTCAAGCACAGGTATTCGCTTATGCACATATCCATGTCTGTATGTCTGGTGGTGTGCACATGTGTGCATGCAGGTGTGTGTGTGTACAGAGCACAGAGGGCAGCTTGAGGGTCAGAAAGAAGCAGGGCCTTGTGGACTCCCAGGTGCTCTAAATGGAAAGCCCTTCTGCCCTCTCCACCCACTAAATGGCCCTCAGGCCTCAGCTCTGACCCAGCCACCCCAGAGGCAGGTATCCCAGGGCCCAGGTGCTGTTTGCAGTCATTTCCTTATTCCCTCCATCTCCTGAAGCTCAGCTGGCCAACCCCAGGATCCCTCATTGGCAGCCAGAGAGATCAGATCAGAACCCGTCCAGGGCTGCTGGGGTCTGTCTACCTTCCTCTCCAGCCAGGCTCTGCCCTCCAGGCCTGGCAGGGCCTCCCTGCAGCCCCATCCCAACCCCATCCTGGTCCCACCAGGCCACACCCTTCCACAGTCTGTGGCAGAAAAGCTGTGGCTGGAGGCAAGAGTGAAGCCAGCTCCAGGCCACCCCCTCCTGGAACCCCTAGTCTTGGGCAGAGGGAGGGGGTTGGATGACCCAGCTTTGAGCTTTCCTGCCCCCAGCTGCCCAGGAAGGCCAGACAGAGCCATGTGTTTTCTGGCATCACCTGCATTTACACCCCACCCCCCACCACCAGCACCCCAACTCCATCGCCAGCACCTCCACCTCTTGTGCAGATGGGACCTGGAGCACTAGGAAGTCCCCCTGTGGCTGGGACCCACGCCTGGCTCTCCCTGTCCACCCCACCAGCCTTCCGCTGTCTGCTCACCATCCAGATGTGCTCTGCGACCCCTGCGGGCCCCAGGGGTAGGGACTGTGTCAACAAGCTTTGAAGGAGGCTAGTGACCAGAACTCCAGAGGCTGGCTGAATTCCAGGTTCCAGTGACTGCAGGCAGGGCTTGGGGACAATGGGAGGCCCTGGGGACCTGCATGAAGGGACATGTCCACTTCTCAGGGTGACATCATTCAGTTGTCTGCACCAGGTGTGCACTTGGGTAGGAAGGAGCCCGGATGTCACTGGGGGAGGTGACCAGGGCAAAGGGTGCCATTCAGGAAAAACGGGTGAGCCACAGGCCCTGGCCCCTCCCTGGAAACTGAACTTTTGGTGGGACTGACCTAGGGCTCAGGCATGAAGCACGGGGCCTCATATACCAGGGACACATCAGAACCTTCGTTGCAGCTGTCTTCACAGTGGGTGCGGGTGGTGAGAGGCTGCCCAGCCTGCTACCATGGTGGGGCACCGAAGGCAGTCATCACTCAGGACCCCTTGGATGATAGACCTCCCACAGAGCTGGCGGCCAGTCTCACATGAGCAAGGGGACACCACACTTCATCCTCCAGTGGGATGGGCCCTGCTGAGTGCCTGCTGGCCCACCTTGGACCCTTGTCCCTCCCTCTGCCAGCGGGGGGCCCTCCCTTCGCATGGCCCTGGGACAGCAATTGCCAGAGGAGGCCACTGTGGGGCCGGCCACCTGGCAAAGTCTGTGAGATGAGCCAGAGGGATAGGAGTTGGGGGTGAGGTGGGAGGTCATTATCCACAGCAATCGGTGGGGAGGGGAGGCCCAGCCACGAAGCACCCCCTCCTTCCTCAAGATGCTGCCAAGGACACTTGTGTTGACAACCAAACTGGGCGCAGCTGTATCCACTCACTGACATCTGATGTGCTGCAGTTCAACACATGAGGGCATCTGCTGAGAGCTCCACACAGACCTGCCACGGGGCGAGAACACACACACAAGTGCGCACAGATGCAACACACATACACAGCAATACCTACCTGTACATACACATGCATGCGCCTAATGCACACACCTACACACATATACAACAGTCTACCTGTACACACACACACACACAGCCCACACACACAGCACATACCTACACACACACATATACCCCATAAACACACACGCAACCCTACGTGTGTGTATACGTGCTGAGTCGCTTCAGTCATGTCCAACTCATCGCAGCCCCATGGACTGTAGCCCTCCAGGCTCCTCTGTCCATGGGGATTCTCCAGGCAAGAATATTGGAGTGGACTGCCATGCCCTCCTCCAGGGGATCTTCCCCAACTCAGGGATCGATCCCCCATCTCCTGCATTGCAGGTTAAGTTCTTTACGCCTGAGCCACCGGGCAAGCCCAACCCTACATGTACTTATGACATATACACACAACACATACCCCCCACACACATATACAATACATACCTATGTACATACACACAACCTTCCACACACATATACAGCACACATGCACACACACAACACACACAAGATGGGCAACCTGTCTACAACACACATGTGTATGACACATCCGTGCAAACACAGCAAGCAAATGACCAAGGAAGTGGGGCAAAACACTACCAACAAGCAAATCTGGGTAAAAGGTGTCCTCTGTTCTCTTCTCGCAGATTCTCTGTAAACTTGACATTATTTCCAAATGAAAAGTTTGGAGATTATTTTCAAATTAAAAGTTTGAGAGCAAAGAATGTGGCTTCCTCGCCAGCCCCACACAGGTCCCAGCCCTCAAGAATGTGCCTTTCTGAGCAGCCTTCTCAACCAGAAACCAAGGCTCCTCTCACAGCACCTGGTACCTCCCCATCTCCAGGTGCCTAAGCCCTGTCCCAAGGGCTGGCAAGTCCCCCGAAATAGCAAAGGGGAGTAAGGCCCTCCCCTGCCCCATGGAGCAGCTCTGCCCAGGGACCCAGATGTCTGGGGGCTCATCAAGCCCACCCTCCTGACCGCTCTACCTAGACTAAGAAATAGTACTTGCTCCCCCTCAGTCTCTCCCACCAAGCCAGGGGTGGGGCTGGCCACATCTGCCCTGGCGATAGCTGAAGCCACCACTGTCCCAATCCAGGCAAACCGACCCAAGACAGAGGGCTGGCTGAGGGTGTCCTTCTCCCTGGTGGAGCTGGCAGCAGAGTCGACATGTGGCGGAGAAGGGCACTGCCTGGGCTGGACTCCACCTCTGGACCACAGCACTGTACCTTGGGTCCCTAGCCTGTCAGGCTCCTGCCAGGGAGGGTCCCCCTTGTCCCCTCCACCTACAGAAGTCCCTGATTTCTGAGCCAGTTAAGCAGGGCTGAGGTGATATGGCCCTGTGCTCACAGCAGGGGCCACCCACCAGCCCATCTCCCTTCCCCTCCCAGACCCCCAAGGGCACACCGCCTGGTCACGTGAGAAACCATCACCAGACTGACAGCCTGCAAAAGCAGAGTGGTCCATGCTGGAGGCCCAGCCATCCTGCTCCTGCACCCTCCCAGCTCCACACCCGCCGGGACCCTCACCCCGTGTCACCATAGGGACAGCTTGTCAAGCACCTGGTTGCTCCAAGTTGCCCTCAGGAAGACCCCCACCAGGGGTGGGTCTGAGGCTGACAGTGCGTCCAGGCAGCACTAACCCTGCACCTGCTGCCCAGCAAAGAGGGATCCCCTCCACCTTCCCCACACCTTCCTCTAGGGGCCTTTCCAGGAATAAGAACACCGTCCACCAGTGATGGCTCAGCTGAAAAACATTCCCCANGTGTGTGTGTGTGTGTGTGTGTGTGTGTGTGTGTGTGTGTGTGTGTAGGGGGAAGAACTAGCATGTTTGTGTGTAGGGGGAGGAACCAGAGGAACCAGCGTGTGTGTGTGTGTGTGTGTGTGTGTGTGTGTGTGTGTGTGTGTGTGTGTGTAGGGGGAAGAACTAGCATGTTTGTGTGTAGGGGGAGGAACCAGAGGAACCAGCGTGTGTGTGTGTGTGTGTGTGTGTGTGTGTGTGTGTGTGTGTGTGTGTGTGTAGGGGGAAGAACTAGCATGTTTGTGTGTAGGGGGAGGAACCAGAGGAACCAGCGTGTGTGTGTGTGTGTGTGTGTGTGTGTGTGTGTGTGTGTGTGTGTGTGTGTAGGGGGAAGAACTAGCATGTTTGTGTGTAGGGGGAGGAACCAGAGGAACCAGCGTGTGTGTGTGTGTGTGTGTGTGTGTGTGTGTGTGTGTGTGTGTGTGTGTGTAGGGGGAAGAACTAGCATGTTTGTGTGTAGGGGGAGGAACCAGAGGAACCAGCGTGTGTGTGTGTGTGTGTGTGTGTGTGTGTGTGTGTGTGTGTGTGTGTGTGTAGGGGGAAGAACTAGCATGTTTGTGTGTAGGGGGAGGAACCAGAGGAACCAGCGTGTGTGTGTGTGTGTGTGTGTGTGTGTGTGTGTGTGTGTGTGTGTGTGTGTAGGGGGAAGAACTAGCATGTTTGTGTGTAGGGGGAGGAACCAGAGGAACCAGCGTGTGTGTGTGTGTGTGTGTGTGTGTGTGTAGGGGGAAGAACTACCATGTTTGTGTGTAGGGGGAGGAACCAGCAGGTGTATGTGGGGGGGGGCAATCTGCACACAGGGCCCAGCCCAAGGGGCTCTGCTGGCTGCTGGTGTGACATGAGGACCCACACGTGGGCCTGGGCTCCGGATCTCATCTCAGTTGAGCTCTTGCTTCAGCTCAGCTCTTGCCCCCCCACCCTGGAGATTTTGGACAGCAAGGGGCCAGGGGGGCAGGACCTCACCAAGGGAGAAGCCACCAGCAGGCTGAGCTCTCTGCAGACCAGCCCGTGAAGACAGGGTCAACAGTCAGACCCTCCAAGGAAACCTCTAGAGCAGGAGGGACTGCGTGGAGCACACCAGGCAGATGAAACACATCACGGAACTCCTGCGTGGCAGGCTTCTAGGTGGACAGAGGGGGGACAAGGCAGGCTGGCGAGCTGGGTGTGAGGGGAGGGCTGACAAGCAGCAACCCTTTGAAAGCAAGACGGGACATGGTGATTATGCACATCCCTGCACCCCCTCCCACGCCTGCATGTGCTGTCCTCCTTGGCACATTCAGCCCCAAGTCTCCACAAAGCCAGCAGGGTCGGGGGGGACACCCTCAGAGCCAGCCAGCAGCCGACCCTGCCCTGGCCTCTGCCATCAAGTGCAGGAGTGGGTGGACACCCTGGCACAGTGCAGCTGTCGGCACGTTGCTCACCGACCGTGTGCTGAGCCAGGAACCACATGCTCTGAGGCTGCCCGGCGACCGAGCACACGTGAGACATGGCAGCAGGCGTGGGGGACACACGGGCCTCTGGAAAGCTGAGTTAGCCAGCTCTGCAGTCAAAGCGTTAATTGGTAGAGGCGGGGTGGAGAATGAAGTGACAGAGGCTTGCTAAACGGGTATTGTTTATTAAGGCTTGTATTCTTCTAGAGAAAGTTATCCGATGTCGTCCGAGACTCCGCACCAGCGGTAACGGTTCAAAGAAAGTGACACGTTCTAAATACAAGTCTAAATAAAACAGTTTGCACTGTGGCTCGGAGGGCCTGTCGAGCACACAGTTTTCAGAAGCACCTGCACTCTGCATGGGAGGCCCTTTGCTCAAATCATGTGCAATGAGCATGAGGCAGGCGTGCACACCACATTCCTGCTCTAACTCCCATGGCGAGTTCTTCAGTGGCCCCTCCTTCCACAAAACATGACAGCAAATTAAGCTTCTAANAGCACCTGCACTCTGCATGGGAGGCCCTTTGCTCAAATCATGTGCAATGAGCATGAGGCAGGCGTGCACACCACATTCCTGCTCTAACTCCCATGGCGAGTTCTTCAGTGGCCCCTCCTTCCACAAAACATGACAGCAAATTAAGCTTCTAAAAGACTTTTTGTTCTACCCATTCAACAGGATAAAACAAACTATAGACCCCACACACTGAACTTTACGACCGGCAGCATCATCCATCACACCCTTCTGGACTACCAGATCTCACGTTTAAAGCTCAGTATTATTGGTATAAAAATGTGGAACAGCTCGAGGACTCTCCAGTGAAGAAAAGGGGGAAGTAAAATGGTCTGCACACAAAAGGAACCCCTCCGTGCCTGGCCTGTGGTCACCTCCAACCAGGAACGCAGCAGACCCCAGACGCACATGGAGGCAGGAGGCAGGTGCTCCAAGGAGAGAGCAGGTTCACCAAACTTTTTGAAAAACTGAAATTTATCCTTCTGCCTAGTAGATGTCAAATGGGCAGATGAGCATCTCAGACAGATAGCAAAAGAAATGGCAAAGCAGCCGAACAAGTCGGTCATCAGCCTGTGGACTTCAGCATCCTGAAGGGAAGCAAATTTAAAACACAGCACGCAAAATGGCAGACAACTCATGGTGTCTTATGTTCAGTATTAAAGCAAAAGGGGTGAGAGACAAAGGTCTCACATAAAGATGTTAAATGACTGTGAATATAATAGGAACATAATGTTCCCCCCAAATAATAAATCTTTGGGATGAATTAAGTCTTTGTTTTTAAGGATACTTACATTTCGCGTTAGGTCAGTGTGATTGATAAGCTGACAAAAACATAGTCCTTTATTAGTGAGTTCTACAATACTATATGACACATAGAAAAAATACAAATGAATGCAGATTCATCTGGGAGAACATAAACTACAAAGGACATAAAGATGTGAGCAGGCGAGCACTGCAAGAGGCCAGCAGAGCCGCTGCCGGGAGACAGCACCAGGCACACGCCCTCCAGCTGCGCAGCCCCACGTCAGACGGCATGAGAGCCTGCTTGCTGAACCCTCACTGCTTGCTTCGACTCTGCCGTTCCTGTAAGGAAAGGGGAGAGTGTAACACATGGGCCACCACGCACATAGACAACCTGCCTCCAAGTCCAGGTGCTGTGGCCAGATCCAGACCCTGCTCCCCGCTTGGCCACCACCCACAGCAGCTTCAAGCTTCGGGGTGCTGGCCACTTGGGCTGGGCACCTGATAACTGCCAACATGCAGTGAAACCTGGGCAGGGAAGGCTCCTCTGGCCACTTTTCTTCCTACTGCCCACAGGGCTACCTTTCCCAGGGCGGGTGTGTGAGCAGCCTGTGAACACAGCTCCAGCCCTCCAAGTCCCCACGTCCGCCCGCCTGCTGAAAGCCATCCTAGCCTCTCCTTACGATATGCCACTTGACTCGACTGTAAATGTGGCAACGTTCCCCTCCCCCCGACTGCCCATCTCGATAGGATGAAGCTGGGAAAGGACTCTGCTGGGCAGAGGCTGGTCGATGACACAACACCCAATCAATCAAGAGTCACTATACATGTACAGTATAATGCAGTAAAAACACTCTCTTTTCCTAAAACTGACCTCATGTACCTTCAAGTTAACAAGACCCCAATTCCCTGGTCCCCCATGTCGTCACCCAAGGCTGGTCAACCACAGAAGCACCTGCCATACTTTTCATACTGTCCCCTTGTCTGGAAAAAGCCCCAAAGTATGTGGGTGAGCAGGCAGGCTGGTGGACAGCTACGACTCCAGGAATTAGCTGCCTCCCCACTGAACTCTGACTTGGAGACGCTAGGAGTTGTGTCCTGAACCCTCCTAGAAAAGACCAGTTCCTGCCCCTCCTGGACAGCAAGGCCAGACTCTCTTCCGAATTCAAAGTGGCTGCAGCTGAAGTGATGCTGACAAGGGCGGGCTCCTCCCATAGCCCTGACTCCCTCTAACCATGACAACGACCATCACACCTTGAGGCTGGAACAGCCCCTTCTCAGAAGCAGCGAACAGAGGCTGATTGCTGCCTCCTCAGCAGAGGCTCAATCCTGACCCTCCACCTCTGCCCAGTTTTCCATGGAGTCGCTACGTCTGCAGAGCTGACTGCGGGCCACAGCTAGTCTGGTCGTATGAGGAACTCTCCAGCTTGATTCTGTCACTTAAAACCTGCACTATTTTAAGCGCCCTAGGGAGTAGCCATCTCTAGATTTAAACCCCAGAGGCTTGCACCCCTGGGTCTGATCTAGCTGCCACGAGACCAGATGCTTTCCAACAAAGCCAGCCCACTTTCAGATGGATAGCTGAGGTGCAGGACAGCGGCGTGCTTGCCAAATGGCAAGTGCATCTTACCTTTCAACAGAGCACATCTCTAAGCATCACAATCATTTCAAACACCAGCTGATAAACAAAAAGACTACCCGAGAATCTCCAGGGTGGGCTTCCTGGTGGTGGTGGCCCCACCAGCAAGCAGCAAGCCCAGAGGTTACGAGGGAGCTGCTTCCACCCTTATCTCGGTCACGTCTTTTTAAGGACACACGCAACTCCTGCCAGGAAATCAGCGCCAGCTGCCAACTCCAGAGGGAACCACAAGGACAAGTGTCCTGGTAGACGCCCACACTCTTCCACAGCCCACCGAGCCTGAGAGGCCTGAGACCTTTCTAGGACAGCAACAGGTTGGGGTTCCAAGACGTGAATTAACCTAGCACTGACCCCTGTGGACAAAGGTGGCTGGCTCATGGTGCCTGCTTCTACAGTACTCCTGCCCCAGGGGGAGGGACAGCCCAGGGAAGCCTCCCAGCAAAGCCAGAGGACAGCCCTGCTAAGGAGGCTCCCAGAGAAACAGCTGGAAGCCGTGGGCCCCACGAGTCTGGGCTTGGGTGGCTCCTCCGTCTACCTGTTCCCGACATGCAAGCGCATCACCGTGAGGCAAGTTCCAGGACAGAGGTACCTCACACACCCACCAGGGCAGGGCAGAAGTCTACCCCTCAGCTCATTACAACCATCAGAACCAAGGGCCACAGCATGTGAGACACACGCAGAGCTAGCATCTGGTCACCAGGGGCCTCAAGTCTCGTGAGCAAGACCTACAACCTATCCAGGCAAATTCAGCATCTCCACATTTCATTTCATACCCATTTCACACTAACTGAAAGTAAACATCTAGAGCCAGACATCCTGGAATGTGAAGTCAAGTGGGCCTTAGAAAGCATCACTACGAACAAAGCNTGAACTTCCAAACTGCCACTAGCACTGTGCTCTATGTCCCATTTACAAGCCTTTCTGAAAGAAAACACTCAGGACACTCAATTCCCAATGGGCAAAGCATTTTTTTTTTTTTTTTTTTTAAAAAAGGAAGACTATAAAGGATTGAAAACCTACCTATTATCAACTGATATTTCATGAAAGAAAAGACACTTTAAAACCAAAGCAGCAGGAAGACTCTCAGGCTCAACTCAACAAAATGGCTCTACCAGTGTGTCACAGTGTCCCTTTCCTCTCCATTTCTGGGCCAGTCTCCTACTAAGCAGACTCACCCAGTGCGCTGTCACAGGAGGTGGGGACCCGCTCAGAAACCAGTTCAAGGGTCTTCTGTTGTGCTTCCAGACACACACACTCCAGTTATGAACTGTCTGCATCCCAATCTCCCCTGCCCACTGCTTATTAGATGGAGCAGATTCAAGTTTCCAGAAACGGCAGCATACTGGGTTTTTAAGACAGAATAAATAAGCAGCCACTTCTAAACTGGAGTGTCCCCACTGCTGAGGGCCATGCCCAGTTGGGCCTTGGTGGGAGCATCTGGCCCAGCAGCCTTGCCTGTCCACCCTGGGGCCACAGAACTGTATTTCTAAGTGTTCCGGGCCGATCAGAGACTGGGAAGCCCTGTTCTAACTAGTACTAACGAACCCAAGTCCTCTACAACAAAGTCTGCAACCCAGTGTTTCTGAACAATTGGCAAGGATGCAGGAACTGTGGCAATAGATGCTCAACGTCCATAATGGGCCAGGGACCCCACCCGGCCAGGCTCACCTTGCGCACCACCTCCTCCTCCTCCTGGCGCCTCTCATAGTGTGAGAAGTCATCGAAGATGGAGGTGCTGTGCCTGTAGGAGGCGATGATCCGTAGCACCTGCCGCGCCTTCTCCAGGGGTACCTCCTGGGTGTCACGCGAGTTGGTGACTGGCTTGTTGTCATTGTTTTCCAGCCGGATGTGCCGCAGCTGGCTGTTGGGCACGTCCTTGACGAAGATCCACTTCACATCGAACTTGCCCTTCCACTTGTCCTGGGACCAGACCCCAGCGCTGGTGCCATAGTCCACAGGTGACTTCATCTCGGCCACCCCACAGAAATGGCCACTGCCATTGACGCTGAAGAGCAGGTAGACGGGCCCCTTGCTGCCCAGGGCACGGAAGGCACTGTCCAGGCGCCGGTTGCCGTGCTCTGTGCTACACCAGAGCGAGTACTTGATAGAGCGGTGCACGTCGTCCTCCGAGTAGCTCTTGATGATGAACACACGCCCGCTCTTCAGGTTCCAGTCAAATTCCTTGGGGTTGTAGCTGTGGGCGGCTTTCAGTTTTTCTAGGATGGGGTGGGACTCTGTGCTTAGGGTCGTGCTGGGCTGGGCGCTCCCGGGAGTGTTACTGTCGCTGCCGGGGCCCCCAGTCTGCCCGAACGCCGCATTTCTGCTGCGAGGGGCAACCCAGCGGGTCTGGGGCAGCTGCTGGGGGCCCGTGTGCTGTGGTGGGGCTGGAAGGGGAGGTTGGGCGGGCAGAGGCTGCATGGCTGGCTGGGGCTGGGGGGCCGCTGAGGAGGCTGGCACTTGCTGGGGGGCCGGGGCTTTGGGCACAGGCCCCTTGTTATCCCAAGTACCAATGTCCATGTTATGTTTAATAGGTGGCGGGGGCAGCGCCCCCCCGATGGCAGGCCCACTCTTGGCCTTCATTTTCGGCTGTGGTTTAGCAGGTTTGCTGGCAATGGCAGCCCATGAGGTCGGCTTTGACACTGGCAGGGGCACATTCGTCCCACCATTGCCAGAAAGGATGCCCGTCATAGCCACACTGCTGACAACTGACCCTACTGTCTTGACTGCAGAGGTGNGGCCGGGGCTTTGGGCACAGGCCCCTTGTTATCCCAAGTACCAATGTCCATGTTATGTTTAATAGGTGGCGGGGGCAGCGCCCCCCCGATGGCAGGCCCACTCTTGGCCTTCATTTTCGGCTGTGGTTTAGCAGGTTTGCTGGCAATGGCAGCCCATGAGGTCGGCTTTGACACTGGCAGGGGCACATTCGTCCCACCATTGCCAGAAAGGATGCCCGTCATAGCCACACTGCTGACAACTGACCCTACTGTCTTGACTGCAGAGGTGGTGACGTCCCCAATCTTTAGGCCCACCATGCCCTGCTCCAGGCTGTTCATTCCTGGTGCCTTGTTGAGGGTATCACCATGAAAGCCTGTCTGTCCGTCCACAATCGTGCCACCCAAGGAGCTTGGCGGGTAGGTGTAGCTGTTCCCGTAGGCTGAACTCTGAGCCTGCTGACCCTGAGACCCACTCGTCCCCCAGGCCGAGAAGGCAGGGTTTTCAGGGAAGAAATTAAACCTGTGCTGGTAGATGTTGCTCCCCAATCCCCCAGGCTGCCCGAAAACGGCATCATGCACGAAGTGGTGGTCTCCGTTACTGAGCTGTCCGTAGGTGGTGAGGTAGGGGATTGGAGGGTCCCCTCCAGTAGACCACGGTGCCTCGTTGAGGGAATAGGGGAACCCGATGGATGGCGGGTAATAGCTGGACAGGTAGGGGTCGGCCATGGAGGGGTAACTGTTACTCTGCGGAAACAAACACAGGAAGAGTTAGGCCATGACATGGCAGAGACGCTGCCGTGCTGAGCACGTCCGCTTCAGCGCAGGTGTGAGCAGCACTGACTCTGCGCAACGGGAGCCCAAGCAAGACAAAGAGGGCAAACCCCCAGACGACCCACGTGGCCACCCAAATACTCAGGACCACTTGTCATGATCATGACTCAAGACAGCCCCCGCCCCGCCACTCTACTTTTAAGAGTGACCACTCAGGAAGCAGCCTGAGGAGCAGGTCTCTGTCCCACAGCAGTGACGCTGAGCAGGACACGGGCAGCACAGGCAGTGACAAGGCGCTCGAGAGGCAGCAGGTGCTTCTAACAGCAGCCAGGATGCTTGCTAATGACGGGCCTGGATGGACACCTTTCCCACTCTCAACCCTCAGGACTCCTGCCCGTCAAGGGCCGCCCCAGAGACCCCTCCACAGGCCTTTCTTGACATCTGCCTGGACCCCCAACCCTGAGGCCAAAGCGGGCTGGCTCCCTCAGTCTCCACTGTTTCCTAGGCAGGCTCTCAGAGGGGACCCAGCTATGGGGGATGGGCAAGTCTCCACAGCGTCTCCACACGCCAGGGGCCCCTTCACTGGGAGAGCTGGGCTCTGAACCAGCCCTGCCCGACCCCTCCTGACACTGTCTGTCCCCACAGGACCACGGGGCACAAGCAGGCTGTGTACAGTGACCTGCTGCACAGGGAACCGCATATATTTTCATTCCCATCTTACTGGCAGCCCAGTCCCACATCAGCCAATCTCCCTCCAAACTCTGAGAGCAAAGCAGCAGAATAACAGGTGAAGCTGCTGGGACCAGCAGGGAACCTGCAGCGCCCTCCTCGCTGTGGTCTGCATCTCCTCCCCACAAAGATGGGGCTCAAGATCTTCCACACCTGGTGCTTAGGCCAACTGTCCAGTCTCCAGGTCACAGGGCAACTGTGAGCCGGGCTGCGGGGCCAACCAGGGTTCAGGCTGCTCGTGATCACCCCAGCCCCTCGGAAGCCCGCCTGATTGCGGCCTCAGGCTCTACAGACACGCTACACAGCTGGGCTCCTGAGACAGCAAACACGCTGTCTGCTTAGTCAGCCATGCAACCCAGGTCAGGAGGCTCAAACTTACCCGCCAGGGACATGGGTGCAGAGACCAAAGGGATACAACAAACTGCCCACTTCCTCTGAGCACACCAACACCTCTGTACAGCTATATCACGGGTCTAGTCAAAGGAGCAGTACAAACTCTTAAGGAAGACTCAGGTAAAACCACCCTGACGACTGCCTTCACACATGAGACGTCTAATTATAGCCTCTGTATAATTCAGGGCCTCAAAAAGGCAGGCTGACAGGTCTTCAAGGCAGAATTAGTCCAGTGATGGGAGAAAAACCATCCCCATGTGTTGGACTCTTGGGGCACCTCCTCGTGACCAAATCTAAAGTGATAAACAAAATGGACACTCCAAACAGTACAAACTCAGAGTCGCTAAAAGTCAGCCCCAGGCGACCTTTTTTCAAAACCCCAACAGTAAAACACAATAAATCCATAAATTATTCTACAATTAAGAGTTATTTTATACTTAAAACTTAACCACGTTAGGAAAAAGAGTCTCTCATTCTCAATGACCACAATCACCTTTATAAAAGTTGAAATGTTTGATCTCTATATCCATTTTGCTGAGAAGAAAATCTGAAATTACTCAAATGCTTTAAGTTTCACAAACAATACAGTGACTCAACCATTACAGTGACCAAAAGACGGGACTGGAGGGGAAACAGAAAGGAGCCTCCAGAAGCCCAAGACACACACAACACCTGTGGAGCATTCACACGGGGACAAGCCAGCTAGACCTCGCAGGATGGCATGTGAGAAACAGCTGACATGAGGTCTTGAGGTGATGCCGTGCTGATCCCACAGGTGGAGGAACAACCCCCAACACTTGAGGGGCTCCGCCCACATCTCATCAGAGGACACGACCAACGGCAAAGCTTTTGGAAAGGTTCCCAAGTGGGTTTAAACTGACTACCAGTGAATCAGCACTAGAACTTGAAACAAGTAAATTTACACAACATTCTTTTCTTAGGAGGTCAATGTTTCTCATTACACCCAGAACAACAGAATTATTCAAGAGGAAAAGTGAAAAAGGTGACTTTCCCCCTTTCCGTCAGCATCATTACGAGCAGGGATGCTGCTGAGTCTGCCAACAACCAGATGCTTGAGTAAAGACGCTGAGCCCTGGGGCCCCATCCGTCCACACACTTAGCCCTCTGTCAGCCAGTAGCACTCACACCAAACTCAGAGGCACTGTCTCCAAAACTCTGAGCAGGAATTTTCTGGGTCCTTTCAGTCTTTTCTTACCGTTCAGAGGTAAAAACAGAGAACCGGAAAGCAGGAAGGCCCTAAGGAGGGCAAAGTCAGGACAATCTGGTAGCCCCAGAAAGTGAAAGTGAAAGTCGCTCAGTCATGTCCAACTCTTTGTGACCCCCATGGACAATACAGTCCATGGGCTTCTCCAAGACAGAATACTGGAGTGGGTAGCTATTCCCTTCTCCAGGGGATCTGCCTAACCCAGGGACTGAACCCAGGTCTCCTGCATTGCAGGCAGATTCTCTACCAGCTTAGGTACCAGGGAAGCCAAAGTATACTGGCGTGGGTAGCCCATCCCTTCTTCAGCGAATCTTCCTGACCCAGGATCTGAACTAGGGTCTCCTGGATTACAGGCAGACTCTTACCAGCTGAGGTACCAGGGAATCCCCAGGGCCCCACCCGAAGCCTCTCACCCTCGCCCCTGGGCCCCCTACCCCAGCCCCACTGTCCTCCCCCGTGCTTTCTCCACCCTCATCACTTCCAAAATACTGACTGATGAGTATTTCAAGTGACAGAAGCAGATCCAGAGCTGCTACATAAGGATGCTCCCTGAGGCCACTAGGAAGAAAAACACACCAGAAGCAGGGACCCCAGACCTTTCTGAGGAAGGCAGACCTACCAGAGTGCAGGTACACGTCACCCAACTCAATTGACAGGTGTGCTTTTAAATGTTTTCCAAATCATTTGAAGCCTTAAGGCTTCAAAAACCAGAAAAACAGTGTCTCCAAATGGCTATTGCACACCACGTCTGGGTTAAAAAAAGGTAAGAAAGCATCACAAGGCTGATGGATTGCCCACAACCTCCGCCTTAGCAACAGCTCCACAGGTGCACGTGTACCAGGGAAAGGTCACATAGGAAACTGCCTTCTTTAAACATATACAGCTCATCTCGTGTCAACACCACCTCAGTAAAGACTGAGCGCACAGACGGGAAGTGGGCACTCACTGCTCCTGGCCACACCGATCACCACTCAGGCCTCCTCACTAGCAGCCTGGAGGGATATAGCAGCAGAGCCCACATCTAGAGGAGGGACTCTTGATGGCATCACAGCCCTGGTGAAGAAAGGAGTGGCACACACAGGCCCCATGGACCCTGCTGCACGCTGTGAGAGAAGTCCCGCCCCTCAGTCCACAGCCTGGCTCTGCCACTGGCCTCGCTGGCCCTCACAGTCTGTGTTCCTAATATGAAAAGGCCAGGAAAACTAGAATCTAAGAGCCCTCCTGAGTGGCACGCTTCCTACACAACTGGGCATTTCTGGACAGTCTACTTTCAATCAAGAGTTTTCGCAACAGTCCCTCTTAAGTGATGTGCTGTCTAGTCATCTTGCTGAGAACTGCACATCTTAACATGCAGAATGAAGGGGCTATTTTTTAAGTGTCCACTGACAGCACCAACCTACCCCAGTCTTTCCAAATGGCCTCCCCAGAGTAAGACAGCTGGGAGTACTCCACTGACATCGGAAAGTCACCTACTCAAACATCCCTGGTGGTCCAGTGATTAAGAATCCACCTGCCAATGCAGGGAACATAGGTTCAATCCCTGCTCTGGGAAGACCCCACATGCCACAGAGCAACGAAGCCCATGCATCACAACTATTGAGCCTGTGCTCTAGAGCCCGTGAGCCACAACTACTGACCCCATGTGCAACAACTACTGAAGTCCACACGCCCTAGAGCCTGTGCTCCATAATAAGAGAAACCACCACAATGAGAAGCCCACACACAGCAACAAAGAGTAGCCCTCACTTGCTGCAACTAGAGAAAGGCCCACGTGCAGCAATGAAGATGACCCAGAGCAGTCAAAAATAAACTCAAAAAAAAAAAAAAAAGCCATCTACTCCTTTCGAAAACATCCTACCTTATGAAAATTTGTTTTACGTGAAGCAACCTCCTCTCCCGATATTTCTGGTTAAAATTTAGTACATAACACTGCTGGAGCAAATCACGCAAGAGAAATAAGTTTAAGTCCGCTCAACTTCCTGCCACACCTCTGGCTGAAAGGCCATCACCAAGCAGTCTCTTGTCCTGCCGAGAGGCTGTCTCTTATACACATCTGTAAATTTACACAACATTCTTTTCTTAGGAGGTCAATGTTTCTCATTACACCCAGAACAACAGAATTATTCAAGAGGAAAAGTGAAAAAGGTGACTTTCCCCCTTTCCGTCAGCATCATTACGAGCAGGGATGCTGCTGAGTCTGCCAACAACCAGATGCTTGAGTAAAGACGCTGAGCCCTGGGGCCCCATCCGTCCACACACTTAGCCCTCTGTCAGCCAGTAGCACTCACACNGGGTGGGGTGGGGTGGGGTAGGGTGTGTGTGGCCCTCAGCCTCTGTCCTGCCAAGTGGAGGAGGAAAGAGGAGAATGGAAAAAAGCCCTAAGACACTCCAGAGAAGAGCAGACAAGCAAGAAACAGGCAGCCCAGCTTTATTCTACAGGAAAGAGGTAGAGCCTCATTTTATTTTAAAGCAAACATACACCATGCACTTTAAAAGTGACAGATGTTTTGTTTAAACTTGAACTCAAACTGACCTAGTGGTTTTAGACAGGACAACACAGTCCCCTAGAAGACACCTGTGACATTTCTGGTTATCACATGGGATGGCATGCAGATACTAATGACATTTCCTGGATGCAGGCCCAGGAGGCTCCTAAACATTCTAGTGTGCAAGACGGCCCCCCAAACAGAAAACACTTCAATTCACAATCCCCTTACTGCCATGGCTAAGAAAATAACACTTAAGAGAACAGATGGCTACAACCCATTAGGTACTGCCTTGGGCTCTAAGGGCACCCTGTAGTCTCACCCTGCACACAACTCTGTCAAGAGTCACCTCTTCAACTGTCTAGAGAAAGGTAAGCGAGCACAGAGAAGGCAAGCCATCAAGAAAGTGTCACAGTCAGCAGTGGTGTGAAGAACCCAAAGATGGAGCCTCACCCTAGAGTCTTGCTCTAGCTGCTCCTAGACCAAAATTCCAACTGCTCAGAGCTATAAAAAAAAAAGTCTCTGGGAAGCTTCAGAGAACTAAGTGCAGCTCTACTTTGTCAAACGCAATGCCATCGTTGACCCAGCAACGCTGAGACCAACCAACTAGAATGCTGCATGCCTGCCAGCTCCGGTGGGATATCATCTCCTCCAGAGAGAAGACCAGCTTCACTGCACTCATGCCCTACCTTCCATGCGATACTGCTCTTCAAAACAAGGCTTTGTCAGCTTCTTACTTTACCTTTAGTACTTTATGGTCCGCATCTCTGTTGTTCAGGATGATAAAGTAAGAAATACAGTAGTAAAGGTGTATTTACTTTTTCAAAGCTCAGTTGAAATAAATGCAAACATGTTATAAAAAGATAAACTCACCTGGTTTGACTGTCCAGAAAGGTAGGGCTCAAAGTCATTGTCATGAACGGTATCCTTCTGATGCAAAGAACCATTTTGTACTGCAAGAGAATTTGCAACATATTATCTTTGAATTCTTAAAACCTTGCTTTTACTCATGGAAATTGGAAAAAGTCAAGTTTATGTCCATCAACTTCTAGAAATTGCTTTTACTTTAAAAATGGACAGACATTCAGAACTGATACACAGCTAATTAGAAAAGTGATACAAAACTTTCAATAACTTAGGTTATGACTTTTATGAAAATTAGTTGGAATTTGGTAGACACTAACAAAACAGAGGTGCAGATGAGATAATGTCAGGAACTCATAACCAGGTTTTGGTAAAGGTGATGCACTCAAAGGTCTCCGTATGCCCAGCAAGGAGTAGGGAGTGAGGCTGGGAAGCTGTAACTGGACGTCTCTGAACTATTATCTGGCTGCACTCTTACTTTCCACTGTCACCACACTCAGCCAGGAAAGGAGGGGAAGGTAAAGAAGTGCTGGACCTTCTCCAATCTCCAAACGTGATAACCCTATTTGGTTACACCCGAGGCACACACACCCTGGTTCAAAATAGTCTATGGAGTAAACATGAAGCGTCACCAGTTTTCCCAGGAGTGAGTTCTGGGGGTGGACCCCAGGCCAGACTATCCCAAGAGATTACAAGACACTCAAAAGACAGAGGCTTGAACTACTGGGATAAGGCACCAGAGTACAGGGCCAAGAGTCAGCCCCACGCCTGGCGTCACGGACAGGAGGGTCTCTCAGCCCCTGGTCTTCTTCCCTTCCCCCCAACTACCCTGTGGAAAGAGGGAACTACGGAATTACTCTCCCCGTCGATTTACTTACTTCTTGAAAAGTCCCTGTTTTTGACCTGTTTCGTCTCCCCCAATATCAAAAGCCGAAGTTTTTTCTCCCTGAAGCTGAGAAAGGAAAACTCCGCGGTCCTGGCCGCCGCTTCGGAGACCTCTCTCTCCCCCATACACGTGCACCGGGTCTCGGCGAGCGCCGCCCCCTCCGCTCCCGGGCCCCTCCGCCCCGGTCGCTGGCTGTCGTCCCGACTTCGCTCACCTTTATTATCTTGTCCTTTTGTTCTCTGATTCGCCGCAGGCCGGACATGCGAACGGACAGCACCCGGGGAGAAGAAACACAACTTATCCACGAGAACCCCTCCCAGCGGACGGCGCGCTCCGGCCCGAACCAGTCCGTGGCCCCAGACGACGGCGCTCCGGTCCCGTGACCCCAGCCCGACCCCGCGACCCAGACCTCGGCCCCGCGAGCGGCCCCCGCGACCCCGCCGCCCGGCCCTGCGACCCCGGTCCCGCCACTACCTGGGGGTCCACGCTGGTGGCCGACATGCTTCATGAACAGCCGGCGCGGCGCGGGGCCAGGGCGCCCGCCGGCTCGGGCCTCCCCGCGAGGCCCGGCCTGTCACCCGAGCTCTCGCGGCCCCGGGCCCGCCGCCTCCTCCCCGGGCGCCGGCCGGCCGGGCGGCGGCGGCGGCGGCGGCGGCGGCGGCCGGGCGCGCGGGCCGCTTGTGGGCAGGCGCGAGGAGGCTAGCGGGACGGGACGCACTGACTAGGCACCGACTCCAATGGCGGCGGCGGCAGGGGCAGCGGCGGCGACTGCAGCGGCAGCGGCGGCGGCAGCGGCGGGGACCTGGCGGCGCGACGTCAGCGAGCGCGGGGCAGGCCGGGAGGTCGACGGGCAGCCACGCGCCGCGCCTGCGCGCTGCCCCCCGGTGGGACGGATCTCTCGCCCTGGTCCCAGTCTTGCGTGGCGGGATGGGGATAGCCCCGGCAATAACGTGGGCATGTTCTGGAGCGCCGCGGGCCCAGCCCCGCAGGTGTGCACCTGTGTGGCCTCGCTACCGCAGCCACAGCAGTGGCAATGATGCTGCGGCTGCACGGCGCGTGCCGGCACAGGTTGGCACAGATTGTGAGCCCGGTGGCACCCCCCGCGCTTGTCTCTCAGGTGTAAAGAAGAGCAACCCGCCAGTGCGAGCATCCACCGAAAGCCACTTTCAGCAGGCTGCAGTCCGCTTTACCCCACACCTCGCCCCAAACACCCCGCCAACAACGCCCCTCGGAGAGGAGCCCAGGCTCTGAGGTTAGCGGCCCTCTTCTGGTGGCTGCTCCTGGACTTCTGTAGGCTCTGTTCCCGTTGCGCCCTGGGCTCGGGCATCCTGAGACTGCCGCCTAGCGAGTGCTCTCTTGGGTCTCCTTGGCTCCCCAGCTTATAACCATTTTGCATTTAGATTCTTGACCTCGAATTTCACCACAGGGAGGAAAACAGTTCAGCGCTTCACTTTGCCCTAGTCCAGGACCTGCTCAGGGCATTAGAGTCTGTATTTGGGGAATGGAGAGACCCTTCTTGCCCTCTTTCCTGAAGGGACATCACTTCCCACTCATCACTCGCTCCCACCCTATCCCACACCAGGCCCCCATCCTGGACACCTAGCGGGCCTCCCAACTCCTGTGGCCCTGCTCCAACATGGCTTCCAGATGGGCCTCTTCTTTTCCAGCTCTGGCATTTGTAACAGCTTCCCAAGGCCTAGATCTGGTCTGCTGAAGGTGAAAGGCCTGGAATGCTGGCTCTCCCACCTTCTGGTGGCCCCAAGTGCTGGCTCTCTGCCTGTGTCTCACACGAGCTTCTCTCTGTGTTGTGTCTC
>SJYA01001897.1:811310-870810 GCA_006410615.1 Neotragus moschatus | reverse complement strand
CCCCGGTCCCGCCACTACCTGGGGGTCCACGCTGGTGGCCGACATGCTTCATGAACAGCCGGCGCGGCGCGGGGCCAGGGCGCCCGCCGGCTCGGGCCTCCCCGCGAGGCCCGGCCTGTCACCCGAGCTCTCGCGGCCCCGGGCCCGCCGCCTCCTCCCCGGGCGCCGGCCGGCCGGGCGGCGGCGGCGGCGGCGGCGGCGGCGGCCGGGCGCGCGGGCCGCTTGTGGGCAGGCGCGAGGAGGCTAGCGGGACGGGACGCACTGACTAGGCACCGACTCCAATGGCGGCGGCGGCAGGGGCAGCGGCGGCGACTGCAGCGGCAGCGGCGGGGACCTGGCGGCGCGACGTCAGCGAGCGCGGGGCAGGCCGGGAGGTCGACGGGCAGCCACGCGCCGCGCCTGCGCGCTGCCCCCCGGTGGGACGGATCTCTCGCCCTGGTCCCAGTCTTGCGTGGCGGGATGGGGATAGCCCCGGCAATAACGTGGGCATGTTCTGGAGCGCCGCGGGCCCAGCCCCGCAGGTGTGCACCTGTGTGGCCTCGCTACCGCAGCCACAGCAGTGGCAATGATGCTGCGGCTGCACGGCGCGTGCCGGCACAGGTTGGCACAGATTGTGAGCCCGGTGGCACCCCCCGCGCTTGTCTCTCAGGTGTAAAGAAGAGCAACCCGCCAGTGCGAGCATCCACCGAAAGCCACTTTCAGCAGGCTGCAGTCCGCTTTACCCCACACCTCGCCCCAAACACCCCGCCAACAACGCCCCTCGGAGAGGAGCCCAGGCTCTGAGGTTAGCGGCCCTCTTCTGGTGGCTGCTCCTGGACTTCTGTAGGCTCTGTTCCCGTTGCGCCCTGGGCTCGGGCATCCTGAGACTGCCGCCTAGCGAGTGCTCTCTTGGGTCTCCTTGGCTCCCCAGCTTATAACCATTTTGCATTTAGATTCTTGACCTCGAATTTCACCACAGGGAGGAAAACAGTTCAGCGCTTCACTTTGCCCTAGTCCAGGACCTGCTCAGGGCATTAGAGTCTGTATTTGGGGAATGGAGAGACCCTTCTTGCCCTCTTTCCTGAAGGGACATCACTTCCCACTCATCACTCGCTCCCACCCTATCCCACACCAGGCCCCCATCCTGGACACCTAGCGGGCCTCCCAACTCCTGTGGCCCTGCTCCAACATGGCTTCCAGATGGGCCTCTTCTTTTCCAGCTCTGGCATTTGTAACAGCTTCCCAAGGCCTAGATCTGGTCTGCTGAAGGTGAAAGGCCTGGAATGCTGGCTCTCCCACCTTCTGGTGGCCCCAAGTGCTGGCTCTCTGCCTGTGTCTCACACGAGCTTCTCTCTGTGTTGTGTCTCTGAAACTTCCTCTTCCTATGAGGACACTGTCATTGGATCTGGGGCCACCCTAATCCAGTGTGACCTCATCTAAGCTTCATTGTATTTACACAGACCCTATTTTCAAATAAGGCCATACTCACAGGTACCCAATGGACAGGAGTCTGGGGGTTCACTGTTCAGCCAGGACAGGGATCACAAATGATGTCAACTGAAACATTTGAGGTGCTCAACAGGGGCTGAGCCGTGGAAGGACTGGCCTCCGAAATACAGGTCTCAGGTGGTGCAGCCACATCAGCCTGCTGGGCAGGGAAGAGACAGGCGAGATCTGAGAGCCACCACTGGACCTACCCCAGACTGCCACCCAGCCAGCTGGGAAATCCGGCAGTGGTCCTCACTGATGTTGGGGGGTGGGGTAGCGTGAGGATCGCCCAGAGCAGGGAGCAGAGGATCCTCTGAGGCCCAGTGTAGAGATTCTGTGGGCCCAGCATAGGGGCTGAGGCCCCCTAGACCAGCCCTGAGGGGAAGCCTTTTCCTCTGGCAAACCAGCAGACACAGGAAGGATGGAGTCACAGAGTCTGGAGCTGGGCTTCCTGTTCCTGGTCAGGCCGTGAATGGAGTAGGAGAAACTGTCTCAGCTCCTGGCACAGGGAGGGGATGTGGGGGCCTCAAGTGAAGACCGGAACCTCTGGGGAGACGATGGCCTGACCCCAGGATCTGTGCTGGGACCAGCTAGCTCTCCCCACTGCCCAGAACATTCTGCTCCTGCCCTCCCCCACCTGATCCCTGGTCACCCTTCAGCTTCCGGGAGGAGCCACATCCACGCAGGCACATGACTCGGGTTTCCTGCCAGGAGGCAGCAGAGAGAACCCACCGTATACTGGGCACCCCCAGGCACCCCCTCCCTGCCATATCCAACTGGGATGGGATTGTCTAAATGTTTCTACAAATGATTTTAAAAGTTTGATTTTCTATTTATTTCAAAGGCACAGAAGCCCATGGTTAAAAGCCTCACCTAGAACTTCCTCAGCAGTCCAGCGGTTAGGACTCAGTTCTTTCACTGCTGTAGCCCCGGTTCCTATCCCTGATGGGGGGATCTAAGATCCCACAAGATGCATGACACTGCCAAAAACAAACTCAGCTTATCTGTGTACTCAAAGGAACAAGGTGGGAGGCAGGCCTTTTGAGCCCCACTGACCCTGATGCACATGCACACCTGTACAGGGACACCAAGAAGGAGGTTCCTGCAGGCAGGATCACCGGGTCAAAGGGCACGCATATTGGCCACCTGCATGGCTTAGAACTGGCAGGTCACTCCCAGAAGAGGCCTGTGGATTCACCTTGGCAGGTAGACCTTCCCCCAACTGGGGGTGGGGCCTTAAGGGTATAGGCCCTGTTTGCTGCAGCAAACAGCCCCACTGGGGTTGGACAGAACTCACCCAANGTCAAAGGGCACGCATATTGGCCACCTGCATGGCTTAGAACTGGCAGGTCACTCCCAGAAGAGGCCTGTGGATTCACCTTGGCAGGTAGACCTTCCCCCAACTGGGGGTGGGGCCTTAAGGGTATAGGCCCTGTTTGCTGCAGCAAACAGCCCCACTGGGGTTGGACAGAACTCACCCAACAGCTGGCCTCCTGGGACCTGCAAACAAAGATATCTGTTCACCAGAGGGTGATGGAGGTGCCTGTGCTGGCATCGGCCACTCCCCAGTCCCCTTCTCACCTAAACTTGGAGCTCATCGCCTCCTTCCAGAAACCTCCTCCTCCTCGGTACTTTCTCTGGGGCTGCTGCATACCTCCTAAACCTGCTCTTCCTGCTCCTGGCTCCAGAGGAAACTTGACGGGCCTTCTGTGATTTACAGAACATCTTTGAAACCACCTCTCTTCAAATGTCTCATTGGGTCACCAATTCCCTGAGTGTTAACTGAGCACGACTACATGCCCTGCATTTGTGGGGCTCTGGGGATAGAAGCAGTCTTTCCTCTTTGCCACCCCACCCCCTCGTGGGGGATGCCTCACAGCCTGCAAAGTGTTGATTGGTTGACTATTCATTGAGGGGAAGGCTCAAGAGCAGATGCTGCCCCATGACCCAGAGGAGAGAGAGATGGGGGTGAACAGAGTACCTTGGACCAGAGCTGAGATGGAGCCAGGAGGGGTGACTGCCTGGGGTCGGTCCCTGAATGGACTCAGGACAGGCAGACACTCACCAGCCAGGACTGGGAGTCAGGGCACAGAACTGGCTGTCCACCCACTGGAAGAGGAGCTCCCACAGTCTGGGTCATGCCCCTGTCCACTGCTGAGTGCTGGGAAGACAGCTCGGCGTAGGAGAGATGCACAATCTAACAGGTAGAGAGCAAATGAGTGAGATAGAGGAAGTTCTGGCTTTCTGAAGCCGCTAAGCCTCCCAGAAGCTAAAGCTTGCCTAGGCCATGCAGCTAATCTGTGGCTGGCTGGAGGCAACCCTGGCTCTTCCCCTGGGTGGTGGCTGAGGTCCACGTGGTTAAGGGCCTCAGCAGCAAACCATCATCTGTCCCCAGAGACAGTACCAGGTGGTGTGGGGCCCAGAAGTCTCTCGGGTGTGAGAGCAGGACTCACCCTGTGGGGTGGTTGATATAACAGCAGGGAATATGTTGCTCTGCAGCGTCGTTCCAACTCAGGAGGCATCAACCTTGGCAGTGAGGTGATGCAGGCAAGCTTCCAGTCCTGTGGGGCTACCATAGTGCTGGGCGAAACCTGGGCCCTTGTTTCAAAAGTCAGAAGAGCCTTCCCTTCCCTCTGCCATCTCTCTGTGACCCACAGTAGTGTTTATTACTTATTATCTGCTGTTTAATGTTGGGGGGCTCACAGAGGGGACACAGACCCTGGTAGACACCTGGGGCCCATCCCTGTTAATCAGTGTCCCTCTGTGTTCACCCCATCAAACCCTCCCCAGAGGCAAGGGGAAGTGATGGTCGCTGGTGAGGGGACAGGGGAGTGGGCAGCCAAGAATTGGTCCTAGAGGAAGGGCTATTGGGAGACCCCAAGTCCCTGCCATGTGCCCCTGAGTCCCAGTGGATGGCACTTTGTTGTTGTTCAGTTGCTAAGTTGTGTCTGACTCTTCAGGACCCCATGAACTGCAGCACACCAGGCTTCCCCATCCTTCACCATCTTCTAGAGTTTCCCCAAGTTGATGTCCACTGAATCGGTGATGCCATCCAACCATCTCATCCTCTGTTGCCCTCTTCTCTTTCTGCCTTTAATCTTTCCCAGCATTAGGGTTTCTTCAGTGAACCAGCTCTTCAAATCAGGTGTCCAAAGGATTGGAGCTTCAGCTTCAGCATCAGTCCCTCCAAAGAGTATTCAGGGTTGATTTCATTTGACTAGTTTGATTTCCTTGCCTTCCACAGGACTCTCAAGAGTTTTCTCCAGCACCACAGTTCAAAAGCATCAATCAGATGGCACTTTACAAAGCATACATTAAAAGACAGAAGTATTAAGGCTGTCAAGATGGTGACCACAGAGCTTTAACCCCCAAGTGCCAGCTCATCTCAGTGTGGGCCAAATGCTTGAGGCCCCAAGACACCACAAGGACTCTCTACTAGAGGTCCATGGAGATCAGGGACCATGGGAGTAGTGTGGCCACAAAATGAGGGGAGGGGCAGCGCCAGGAGAAGCCAAGGGGCGGTGTGACAAGACCTTGCGAGACACATCAAGGGCTGTGGGTGGGCTTGGCGCCTGGGGAGGGCAGGCAGCTGGGACAGGAGTGAGGGGCCAGCCCGGGGGGAGGGACTGGCACCAGGAAGGGTCCTAGGGGCAGGGGAGTAGAATCGCCCTGGACAAACAGCCCTCTTGTATGAGAAAGGACGCCCACAGCCTGCAGCAATTGTCCTGGGACAGAGAAGGCCCTCTTCACAGCTCTCCAGACGTCTTATCATCCCCTTCTGTCTAGCGGCATATCCTGCTAAAATTCTGGGGAGTTCCCCCCCCCCCCNCCCTGGACAAACAGCCCTCTTGTATGAGAAAGGACGCCCACAGCCTGCAGCAATTGTCCTGGGACAGAGAAGGCCCTCTTCACAGCTCTCCAGACGTCTTATCATCCCCTTCTGTCTAGCGGCATATCCTGCTAAAATTCTGGGGAGCCCCCCCCCCCCCCGGCTTTCCTTGTGTTTGAGAGTGGGCACCTCACCTGGTCCCATCGCCAGCCCAGTATAGCGGCTGGGCCCCCTGACATGAGATGCCCCTCTGGCGGCTGAGCTGTGAGCGCCGGAGCTGTCGGTGGTCACTCACTGGACGTTCCGGACTCCTTCCCGCCTTTCCCTCCCCTGGGCGGCGCCTCAGTCCACGCCCTCCCCGCCCCTACCCCGCGCCAGGCCTCCCAGCTCAGGTTCAGGGTCACCCGGGCTTGGGGAAGGGGCAGGAACGAGTCAGGCTCAGCTGTACTGGGTCCTTTTCAGAGACAAGCCGATCGTCCTGCCCAGGCCTGGGGCCGCGCGTGCCCAGGAAACCGTCTGATTCCACAAGCCCAGGCGATGCGGACTGGGGCCCCTAGGCAGCCTCGAAGCTGTAGTCCAGACAGCGGCTCGTGGGCGGGGCCCACCTCAGCCAGCGGGGATATGCGCGGAACTAGGCTGGCGGCCCTGGCGCTCGCTTTCTCCGAGCGCCCCCTGCTGGCGGCCTGCGGCCCTGCCCGCGATTCTCGCCGCAGGCCTGGAGTCACCGAGCCTGGCTGGGCTGCTGCTGAGGTTGCACAAGCTCCAAGGCCCCCGAGCAGGGTGCCGGGGCCAGGATCCCGCAGAAGCACACCTAACATCTGTGCCTTGCCCACCCCCTCTGGCTGCTTTCTGCATTGATCCCAAAATAAAGCTCTTTCACCCCAGTCTTGGTTCAGGATCTGCTCTGGGGGGATCCACCCCAGCCTCAGGTGTTAGGTGGGTTAGTGCACCGCATCTTTTCCTAAAGGTGAGTTTAAAAAGCCGTCCTCTACCTTCTCCCTCCCCCTCCCTCGGCTCTCTCCTCTCCCCCAACCCTGTCCTCCACAAGGAGTTGGGTCCCAGGTGGGGCATGCCCCGCCATGTGGGGTCTGTCTACAGAGGCTCTGAGGTTGAGTGTAGGTGGGGAAGGTAGGGGTCCCAGGCCCAGGCCCCCAGCCCATGCCTGCTCTGTTGTGCTTGTCTGGTGCCCTGTGGTCACATGGAGTTCTGGCTCTGTGGCCACAGGTCAGGTGGTGCCTGGGCCAGCTGGGTTCCCAGACCTTCGAGTCAGGAACTCATGGAGTCTTTTCTCAGCAAGGAGAGAGGTGGGGTGGGGGTGCAGAGATGGGCCCCCACCCCCCTTTCCCAGAGGAGTCTGTGGTGCCCGTCGCTGGGTCAGCAGGCCCCGCGTCCCAGCACTGTCTCCTGGAAACTCAGGAGCCTGGAGGGAGGCCCGAGGCCAGGACTCGACTGAGCTTGAGCTTGATAAGCACCCTCCCCTCCTTGGTGCTGACTCAGGTCCGGGTCTCGGAAGCCTCATTCCAGGGGAATAAGTCCAGTAGGTCTATCCATCACCCACGTGACCCTGGTCTCGCCGTCTCAAAGGAAAGCCAGAGCACGTTCGAATAGCTGCATGGACTTTTCTGTGTCAGTTTTCTCAGGTATGGCTCTCGGGGAGACAAGTGCTGTGATGATGCTGGTCTGGTTGCCACCATTCTTGCCTGGCCTTCCCAAGCCAGGCCCCATCAAGCTGGGGGGACCCCTAAACTTGAGATATTCCTCTCCAACCCCAGCTGGTTCTGAATCTTTTGAGGAGAGTAGGGGTGTGGTCTGCCTCCGGGAACAAATTGTATGGGGTTTTGGATCATCTCTGGACTCCTGTCTCTAAACAGGTTGGGATGACCTACCCGCCCTCTCCTTTGTGGCATCATCCTTCTTGGGGAGATTTCACTGTAAAGAAGTGTGAAATGCGCCCCCCCCCCAAGACTATCAGGAGAGCCATCCGAGGCATCGGCCAATACTCGTTCATGTTTAAAAACTGACTTACAAAAAGAAAAAGAGAAACTAAAACCAAAAACACCCCAGTGAAAGTTAAAGTGTTAGCCACTCAGTCATGTCCAGTTCTTTGTGACCCCATGGACTGTAGCCTATCAGGCTCCTCTGTCCATGGGATTCTCCAGGCAAGACTACTGGAGTAGGTAGCCATTCCCTTCTCCCGGGATTTTTCCCAGCCCGGGGATCAAACCTAGGTCTTCTGCATTGCAGGCAGATTCTTTACTACCTGATCCACCAGGGAAGCTGCCCCCCCCCAAAAAAAAACCTCAGTATGTGCCCATTAAAAAAAAAAAAAAACCTGGCATACAGCATTATTTGAGGAAAAGGGGCAAACACACAGAGCATGTCTGAAAGAAAACAGCAAAACAGTAACAGCAGAACCCTTCCAGTGGAGGGGAGGCTGACAGCTTTTTTTCTATTGCTTCTTTTGAAATAATTGTAAATTCCCAGAGAGTTGCAAAGAAACATGAGGGGCTCCAGGGAACTCTGGCCCAAGCAGCTGTCAGATAAGGTTGGTTCTGGAAACCAGCCCTGGTGGTGCCAGAGCTGGTTCAGATGGTGACTTCTATTTTCTTCATGCTTTCAGTATTTTTGAAATTTCTGGAACAAGGGTATGATTGTTATTTTTAGCTCCTGATTTCTTTCTATTTAATAGAATAAATAAGACTTGAATAAGTCCTTGTAATGAGAATTTCAACCATAGATGCAAACAAGCAAAGAGCCTAAGGCTGGTTCTCCTCTGAAATGCCCACGACTCTGCTGGTGACCCTCTCAGCCCCTCGTCTGTGCAGCCCCACACTTGGATGTACTTACAGAAACACCTGGTTCCTGGTGTGTGTACAGTATCAGGGGGGTTCCCTCAGCTCAGGTACTTCGGCCCCTCCTTCCTGGGGAGAGCCGACCATGGGGTGGGTGGTGCCTGGAGAATGCATGTTTGGAATTTTCAGAAGTATGGGAGCTTGTTTCTACTCTCCCAGCCCCCAAACTTCAGGATCTGAGGGACATGCCTCTGGGGGTTGTCGCCCCTGCTGCCAGTCCATCTCAGAGGATTCTCAGACTGGCCAGCCCCCACCTCCAGAGGGTTCAGAGCAAACCTGGGGGCTGTGATTTCCCTGCTGAGATAGGAGTGGTTGGAGAGCCAGTACCTGGGAACCCTGGTCCTCCGCCCCATCCACCAAAGGGTGGGAGTGGGCAAGGCAGAGGGCTGTCGCAACATGGCACTCCTGAGTTTTGCTGGAGTGACTAGAGGTGGCAATGTTTCCACACAGGCTGGGGAACTGGAGTAGAGAGGGTGAGGACCAGGATCCTGAGGCATTTCGCTGGGAGGTCCCAGTTAGGGCCCGTGTGTCCTGGGAGACTCAGCCCACATTTTCCAATTGCCTGCTCACCCCTCATCCCATGGTTCACCAACCAGGATGGGCAGCCCAGGCCCAGGAGCCTGAGAGGGGTACAGGCACCTGGCCGCATACTTCACTAGGGTTTCCTGCAGGTAAACCTGGAGCCCAAGGCCAAGCCGCTGGGCAGCTGCAGGGAACCAGGTGGCTCAGGCTGCTGCTAGGAGAGGATTCCCAGGACTCCATGGGACCCTGGCCACATGGGGCTGAGCAGCTGGTGCAGCCAGGATGCCTATGGGGTCCCCTTGAGGGTGAGACTGCAACCCCCACTCCCCGGAATAGGATGCAGGCCTGGGCTCTGGGCTCCTTGGTCTGTGCTGGGTTCATGCGGCTTCATGCCTAGTGGGGTGGTGACGGTTTGAGGGTTGCTCGGGGGACATGGTGGGGCTGCAGGCCTGGGTGAGAACACCCTTCCATCCACTCTCTTTGTGAGCCTCACTGTGCCTAGCCCACCCTGCCAGTCCGGCATGGAGGCCAATGAGCCCCTCTTCCCCCACCCTTATCAGGGTCCCACAGAGCCTGTTGCCCTTTGCCCTGCTCATGGAGGAGGGAGGAGGTTTGTGCTCCACGGAGGGGGCTGTGGGGGGCAGGGCCCGCCCCCTATCTATCTGGTCTTCCTCTTTGTCCCTTCCACCCTGGAGCCTTTCTGTCCTTGGGACCCTGTTCTGCCCACCAGGGTTACAGTCCTCCCCATCTTCCCTCACTGGTGGATTTGGGGACACTGGGGCCCTTGAGCCTGGGCTCTGACCAGGTTTGAGGGCAGCCCATCCAGAGAAGGGGGACCACCATGTGGCCAATGGCTTTTACTTGAGCCTGGAGGCACCCAGGGGCCCCCAGACCAGAAGCTGGGGCTCCGTGGGCTAGCTGGGCGTACACCTAGCAGGGAGGGGGAAGGCGGGGGGCCAGGCTCAGAGAAGGGTGATTTGGTCACCCCTGATGACTGGAGGTACATGGAGCTGGACTTGTGGACTCTGGTGACTGGGCCACAGTGCCTTGGGGATGCAGTTCAAATGGGAAGACTGACCTTACTGTGTGTGGCTCCCCCTCCGGATCCCTCGGAGGCTAAGGCTGAGGGAGGAGACAGAACCGTCAAGGCCCAAGGGCAGGAGCCGCTGCATGGCCTGCTGAGGGCCTCCTGCCCAGCTGGACCAGGCATAGGGATGGCCTGGGCCCCTTTGGGCTCCAGGGTTCTGAGACCATCCAGGTAATCCACTCCAGAACCCAGGTCCAGCCCTTCACTAGGCGCCCCTGGGTCCTTGGCTGCCCCATGTCCCTGTAGTGGGCACTGCCCTCCCCTCCCCAGGCAGCACTGACTGTCATCTGGAATCTTCTGCTTTCAGAGGCCCCCCTGGCTTCCAGCCCAGGAACCAGGAACATAACCCAAGCATAACAGGGAACATAACCCACCCCTGCCCCTCCCCACTAAGGTCCTAGAGCCAGAACCAGCCCTCTGCTGCCTTGGGAGGGGTCCCTCTGCTCCAGTCCCTCCTTTTGTGCCAAGAGACCCCACCCTGCCCTGCAGAGGATAGTGAGAAGCACTGCCCCCACTGTGGTGGCCCTGTTGCTGAGGCCCCCGCCAGGGGCCCCGTGACACAGTACCGCTGCAGCAAGCATGTGACACGGGCTGCCACGCTGGCCCCTTCCAGAAAGTGGAGGGCCCCAGCGGCCCCTGGCTGCTCCCCCACCCAGGGCATCTGGCAGGGCAGGACTGTGACTGCCCTACTGTTGGAGTAAAGGCCACTCCTGTCCCCCAGCAAGACACAGGGGTCAGGAGGCTGGGGCGGGCTGGCTGGGCACATTCCAGAACTGACCGCCCAGGGCCATCACTCATCAGAACTCGTCGGGGCTGCTGTCTTCGTTATGGGACTTGAGGACAGGACCAAGTGCTGGTGCTATGGCCCGGAGCCAAGCCACTGGGCAGCTGGCGCCCGTCCCCCTCGGGGGCAACATGGACCCCACTCTCTCTGCACCCCCCGGGGCCAGGGCACTGACAGCGCCCTGTCCTGGGGAGGCCGGGACCACATGGATGGGCAGATCCTGGGCCAGCTGCGCCCTCTGGCAGAGGAGGAGGAGGAAGATGGTGCTGCCCTGGCCCCGAGGCCTGCCTTTCCCGGGATGGGCTCAGAGGAGCTTCGGCTGGCCTCCTTCTATGACTGGCCGCTGAGTGCCGTGGTGCCGCCGGAGCTGCTGGCCGCTGCAGGCTTCTTCCACACCGGTGAGTCCCGGGTGGCCCCCAGCCCTTCTACACCTGCACCCTGCCCTGCAGTCTCTCTTGTGCTTCAGACCTGGGGAGATGCCAGAACAGCATGCAGCAGTTAGACCTGGGCTGGGGGGACAGTGTTGGTGTCAGAGGTGCCAGGAGGAGGAACGGGAGGTGTGGGGTATCCACTGGCCCCAGGGGCCAGGGAGAGCTCTCAGAGGGCTGGTGGTGTGGGATGCCTGTAGCGGCCCCTGATCTGAGGTCTCTGCTCCAAATCTGTTGATTGTAGGGGGTGAGGCAGGGGCGATGGCCACAGGGGTAGAGAGATGAGGTCCCCATTCCCGTTTAGGGTGTTATGAGCCTCTAAAACCAAGGCTGGAAGCACACAGCCCCCTTCTTTCCATCACTGGGAATCCATCCTAAGAGGGGGCACCTGGGGCAGAGGTGCAGGGTGGGGGCACCAGGGCTCCCCCTACCCCCCCTTCCCCAACATGCACCTGGATCCTGGCAAGTGCCCCAAGCATGGTAACCCCCATCCCACCTTTGAGAAACGGAGTGCATGTGAATTCCAAGGAGAATGCCAGGCAAAGTGATGGCCAAGGCCAGTGGGAGCCCCCAAGGCTCACAAATAACCCCAGAGAGCCCTGCCCTAGAAAGAAAGGCCACCTGGGAGCCCTGACCCCAGCCCAGGAGGGAAACCGCTGGCCATACAAGGGACCCAGTGTGGTCAAGACCAGTGTCTCGGCCCCACCCCAGGCCAGCAGGACAAGGTGAGGTGCTTCTTCTGCTACGGGGGTCTGCAGAGCTGGGAGCGAGGCGACGACCCCTGGACCGAGCATGCCAGGTGGTTCCCCAGGTACCGCCTCCCCTCCCCAGTCCCAGGGTGTCTCGGGGAATCAGGATGGGGGGACTCTCTGGAGACAGCACTTCTATTTCTCCTTTGATGTTCAAGACTCTGTCTCCAAAACAGCTTCCCAGAAAACCCACCACCCAGGGGGAAGCAGGGGTCCCCGGGCTCAACCTGGACAGTGCGGGGTCCTCTGACAGCCCAAGCCTCTAGGCTGTCATGTCTGAACCCGCTTTCCTCAGGTGTGAGTTCCTGCTCCGGACAAAAGGAAGGGACTTTGTCTGCAGGGTTCAGGAGTCCTGTTGCTGCCCACCAGGCTCCTGGGTGAGTCCTTCCTACCCTTAGGGCTTCAGGGGGTGGTGGTGAGGGGCCTGCCCCAGCCCTGCTCCTCCTCCTGCTCGGGTCACAGGAGTTCTCTGACTCCTTCCAGGACCGGTCGGAGGAACCAGAAGACGCGGGTCCTGCCACGCCCTCAGGTGAGCGGGGATGCGCGGCCTGTGCTAGCTCCCTTGGGCACCTTGGCCCGCACCATGGCCGGCTCCACTGGGTGTGCTCCCTGCAGGACAGCAGGAGAGTGAAGGTTGCTTGACTGGGCCTGCGGGTGTGCTGCTTGGGCTTGCTTCACCGGGGGGCTTCACACAGGCACTGCTCATGTGTCCCAGGCTCTGGAGAGGCCCCTGCTACCCCTGAACTGGCTGCTGTGGGCATGGCCAGTCCTGAGAAGGGCAGACGGGCATAGTGGGAAAGGCTGCCATCAGCCAACCGTGCCTGAGACCTGACCGGTCGCTTCCCCATCACACAGAGAGTCCGGCCCTCTGCCCTCTGTCGGTGCCCAGGGTCTGAGGGGCTCCAGGCTTGGGTCTATACTGTGCTACCTGAGCCTCAGTGCCCTGAGCTGTGAAGTGGGCCTGGTGCCAACCTCACCTGGGATCAAACAAGAGTCTGTGTGCCACCCTGGGAGCAGTACCCGGCTCTTAGTCAGCTTCTGTGATCAGGTTTACGTTTTCCCTGTGCGTGGCACCTCTGACAAAGGCCCTGGGAACACAACTCTGGACACAGAGGCAGCAGCCGTGATGGCGCCAAGGCCCCTTGTAATGACGACGTGGCCCTGCTGACGGGCCACAGTGGCTGGCCGCTGCCTCTGCTGGGACCCTGAGGCCACACAGTCCCTGCCTGCCCTTGGCCCAGCGCCCCTCGTTCTGCCTTGCAGATGTGGGGGGCGGCCAGGAGTGGCCGGCATGGAGCCAGTGCCCAGCAGTCCAGGCCGTGCTTCACATGGGCTTCAGGCCAGGCCAAGTGCAAGGGCTGCTGCAGCGCAAGTACCACCAGGTGGCGCTGACCAGCATGTCCACGTCGCAGCTGGTAGCCGACCTGCTCCAGGAAGAGGACGGGGGCCGGGTGGTGGGGACCAGAGGTATGTTCCTGTCTCTGGGCACGGCCCACCTCTCCTTCCTTATTCCCTGTGGGCACAGATGCCCCTGCTGCCCCCATGGTGCCGGGCACAGAACATCCATCACCACTGCACAAGGGGCTGAACTGGCAGAGTCCTGGTGGAAAGTGGACTCTGGGACACTGGTGCGCTACGGGTGGGGAAGCTGGGGCTAGACCCTGCCTGTGGCCTGTTGGCTGGGGGCCAAGCCTCAGGTCCCCTGGGAACCTCACGTCTGTTCTAACTGCCCACAGCTCCTGTCCCCCCAGGACCTGAGCTGCTCACACCCAGAATAGAGGCTCAGGTGGAGAGTGCCCTGGAGTCAGGTGAGGGTGAGAGCCATCTGGAGTTGGGCGGAGCTGACCCTCCTGCATTCCACAGTGGGGGTGGGCACTCCCTGTTTGGCCTGCCTTGCCCCTCAGCCAGTACAGAGGGCAGAGGTCAAGGTGCAGGCATGGTGTCACAGGTCCCCCCGGGGGAGAGCCGGGAGGTGTGCAGGACGCAGAGGAGCAGCTGCGGCGCCTTCGGGAGGAGCGGACATGCAGGGTGTGCCTGGACCGCACGGTGGGCGTCGTCTTCGTGCCCTGCGGCCACCTGGCCTGTGCCGAGTGCGCGCCCAGCCTGCAGCAGTGCCCCATCTGCAGGGCCCCCGTCCGCAGCTGCGTGCGCACCTTCCTGTCCTAGGCCAGGTGAGTGTGCAGCTCCTGTGGTCCTGACTTGGGGTCCCCTGTGGGGATGGGGATGGCACCCCACTCCAGTGTTCTTGCCTGGAGAATCCCAGGGACGGCGGAGCCAGGTGGGCTGCTGTCTGTGGGGTCGCACAGAGTCGGACACGACTGAAGTGACTTAGCAGCAGCAGTGGGGATGGGGGCAGCAGGAGGCAGCACCTCTTTCCCCCCTCCCTGGCCCCGGCAGACATCGCAGGTCAACCCCATGCCTTCTCCTGATGCTCAGAGACTTGCTTTGAGTCCTTCTCAACACACCACCCCGGGGGAGCCACGACCACTCTGCTTGGGTGCCTCTCTGCCTTGGCTTTCCTAGTGATCAAGGGGATAAAGCCTCCTGTCCAGCTGGGCACACAGGGTGGCAGCCAAGCCAAGGGGAGGACTGTGTTGGAGGCGCGTGGAGAAAAGCTGGATGCCCTTGTCAGGAGGAAGGGCTGGGGTCTTCCTGAGCACAAGACCCAGATGGGGATCTCAAGCTGGGAGCCAAGGCCTGATGGAAATGCACAGCGGGTGGGCGAGGGGTCCATGACCTCTGATGTTCATGGGGGCAGAACTCCTCCAGGGTTCCCAAAGGCCACTGAGCCCTGAGATCTCTCCAAGAATCTTCCAGTGGGGAGAAGTGGCAGGGAAGGGAACTCCCTGCAGGCTAAGAGACCCCAGCTGCATGGAGAAGCACCTGGAGCTGTGGACTTGGCCCTTCTCCCAGCCAGGAGCTGTGAGCTGAGACGCCCTGAGCTGGCATCCACCACTGACCAGTCCTGTGTGGAAGATGGAGCTGCGGGCGACTTGGCATGAGGAGGTGGGGGCTGTTTTACCCAAGCATGGATGCTTCAGAAAGTCAAAATAAAGCATGGGTTTTCCCTGGACAGTGCCCAGCTGCCTCTGTTCCAGAACCGCCAGCGCCCTCGCCTCCACCCAGCCCCCTCCCCTCCACCTTGCCCCCTCTCGCCTCACCTCACCAGCAGGGCAGCACAGCCGGTCAGGTCCATTCCAGGCCACCCCCCCTCCCCTTTCCCTTCCTCGTTTCTCGTGCTATCTTTTCAATGTTTTAGGACTTTTGGAATAGACTGGCCTGGGCTGCTTCTGAAACTGAAATTGCAATTGTCCACCAAGTCCATCAGGGCTGGTGATCTGGAGGCAGGTTCCTCTCTCCTCCACTGGTGGGCACTTTGGGACGTGCTAGGACGATTGCACCATGGGGGCTTGGACAGTGTCCTCCATTTGTCACCAGGCAGCCCTTGCCCTGTGGGCTCCTGGGCAAGCCCAGCCCCCACCTCGGGGGTCCTGCTGGCCGCAGCACCTGTGGCCCTAACCCTAACTCCCACAGAGCTCGGTGGGGTCACCGTATGCTCACACTGGCCCTCGTGCTGGGGTCACACTTGCCCCATTTTGCGGTCCCCTTGGAAAGCCCCTCCCCTCAGCATGGGCGTGTGCAGCCTTTGGGGGTCTAGCTGCCCTGGGAAGGGCACCTGAAGGAGGGGGCTCCTTGAATAGCCACCCAAGGTGTGCCATGGATGGAGTGTGACTCAGTGCTACTGAGGCCAGCAATGAGGTTTTCTCTCGTGCCTTTGTTTTTTTTTTCTTTAGAAAAAGGAAGCAACTCTTCAGAGGTTGCAGCCATCCTCGGCCTGGCACTGGTCTTGCCACCCTAGTTCACATACAGTTACTAGACCCTGGCACCTGCAGGGCTGTGGGGGTGGGAAGGTCCACTGCCGGGAGCCTCCTGTCTCCATGACAGGTCACAGGCTGGAGGTCACATGGGCGGGATGGCTGCTCTTCACTTATGTGGGCCTGTGGGAGTGAGGTGAGTGGTGGGCAAGGTCAGAGATGAGGAAGAAAGGTGCTGCCATGTGGACAAAACCCAAGAAGGGGAGGGTGTCCTGGCCTTGGGTGGGGTAGGGGAGGGACTGGACTTTAGCCAGGCCCACCCTGGACTGGACGGGGCTCCCCACGTAGGCAACTAGTGGCCTTGTCCTTGCAGAGCTGACTTTGGCTGCAGACACCTCATTCAGGTTTGAGCCGGGGGCTGGGAGTGAGGTGAGAGGCTCATCCTGGGTTCTCCTGGCCACCCCAGCTCCACGGCTGGAGGGAAACCCCAGAAGCCTGTCCAGCCTGGCCAGCTCTCCCAGGCTGTGTGCCCTGGGTCATCGACTCCCACACTCCCTGCCCTGGCCTGAGGGCCTGAACTGGGTCTCTATCCCATGGTGGGAGCTGAACACCTGCTATCTCTGATGGCCCTTGGTTGACATGGGGCCTTACTTACAGGATAGAAGGGCTGGGGGCTGCCAAGAGGGTCAGGGTCCCCAGGGGATGGTTGCACGTGTAGCCCTGAAGGGGAAGCTTGTCTCCATGGGCCTGGTGGGGATGGAGGAAGTACAGCTTTACCAGGAGGACTATCAACTGCCTCTTCTGACCCCACTTTCAGGATTCCATGTGGGACAAGGCCTGTGGCAAAGGCCATTTCAGAGGAGGGAGGCCAACAGTACAGGCACTCCCACTAGAGGCCTGGAGGCTGCAGGGCTGTGGACATTGTTTTACAAGAGGGAATAAGTGATCCTTCGAAGGGAGCCAACACTGCATATTTCCTGCCACAGGAGACTTCTCCGGTGGTCCAGAGGTTAAGAATCCACCTTGCAACACAGGGGATGCAGGTTCAGTCCCTGGTGGGAGAACTAATATCCCACGTGCCATGGAGCAATTAAGTTGTGCACCACAACTGCTGAGCCCATGCATGGAAGATCCTGCATGAGGAAATGAAGACCCCTCGTGTTGCAACTCAGACCCGACACTGCCAAATGCATAAATTTCCTGCCACAGGGAGACCCAGGAAAGTCAGCAGGTCATTCCCCTGGGCGGAGGCCTCTCAGTGTCCCCTCAGCCGCTATACCCTGCACTCAGCCCAGAGTCAGCTTGGAGCAGATCTCAGGAAAGTGGGGGATGGACAAACAGACAGATGATGAATGGACAGACAGACAGATGACTGGTGAGGTCTCCCCGAGGAGAGGAGCCTGGTGGCTGTGAGCTCTGGGGTGGCCAGGCCAGTGGGCAGTCTCTGCAGCTGTCCTTACAGGATGCCTGCTCGCACTAGAGGTTGGAAGGCTTTTCATTGACATGGTAGGGAGGAAATGGGTCAAATCCACCAATGAAATCAACTGAAAGAAACCAAGACCCAAATAAAACAACCCAAATGATGGACAGGATGGCAGAGCAGAGAAGTTCCCGAGTGCAAACACTCAGGTGATGACACAGTAGCAGGAGCGGCCCAGACTGGAGGGTGGGGTTCCCACTTGGCGAAGGGTTTCACAGGACTCTGGCCTCTCAGCAGGGGCTTCCCCTTGCCCTGCTGGGCTCCCCCAGTCCTGTGCCTCAAAGCTGTGACTGCTCTGGGCGTGGGCGGCCAAGCTGAACCCCAGGGCTGTTGCCTGACCTAAAATATTTTAATGTAACCGATACAAGAAGCTCCTTCTGTTTCCTTCTAGTTGGCTGTGGGCTGAGCGATGGTTTATATACCAAGGGGCGGGGTACCTGGAGGCTGGTCCCTGAGCGAATCTGGTTTCTGAGGACACTTGGCCCGCCAACTTCATGGCCACTCTCTTCTGACTTCTAGGGTAGAGGCTCTGAATTGTGCTTCAGATCCAGAGAAGTTTTTGCCCATAGGAGCCCTGGGCTCCCTGGGTACACCCAGCCCCTCTCATCCTTGTGAGAACCCATCAGAGCCTGGGGTGGTCAGGTTGGCGAGAACAACTGAGTGTTCATGCTGCAAATCAGAGGAAAGTTGAGAGCATTCTCAGATGGGGGGTGTGCCTGCACTCCTCAGATGTGTCTCCCCAGCACTAGGGCCTGAAATGGGACCAGCTGCCCACTGCAAGGGAGAGCGAGAGGGCTTTTCCTCTGCTGGTCAGGGCTCAGCCTTCTGCCTGCAACAGCTGTAGGGACTGCGGGGCCAGCCCTGCAGCACAGAAACACTCAGACCAGGGGAGCTTGGGGTGTGCTGACCCCTGGTGCCCTCATCCCCGGACCTCCCCATCTCCGCGTAGGCCAGAACCTTCAGGGCTCGGGGACTCCTTTAAGAGGCCAGCTCTCAGGCCTCTGTGGCCAGCCTGCAGCCTCTCTTCTCCTCCTTCACTGCCTGGCAGGGCTGGCAGGTCAGTAATGGGATTCTGCAGGAGGCTAGTGGTCACACACTTACAGCTGTCCTCCTCCTTGGTGATCACACTGACCACTTGGCAGGCACAGATGAAGCCCACGAGCTGAAAGACATGGGGAGGTCCCTCAGACTGAAGCCCTGGGAGATGCATTCACATCTTCGTGGGACATGGACCTCAGTGCATCCTAACCACGTGGCCACTGCCCACTGGCCTCCTCGTCTGTAACTCAAAACAAGCAGGGTGATCTGCCAGCCTCTTCAGCTCTGGAGTTCCAGATGGTGTCCATTCCCCAGGGGAGCTGGCACATGCATCCCTGTGGGTGAGGGCTGAGAAGGCCGAGGGCAGTCAGTTGATGAGTGAGTTAGGAAGGTTATCAAGCCCCTGCTTGAACGAGAAGTAAGATGCAGAGAGATGACCTGGGAGGCACATGGCCACAGCCAGGATGTCTCCTGGGCTGACTCCCTGTTACAGCCAGGCCATCCTCCCTGGGGCCTCTCACTGTAAGAAGACAACCACTGGATTTCTTCCCCCTGGGAAGCCACAGTAGAGAAGCTTCAAGTCAGCCAAGTTCACCGCACAACAGCACAGGGGAAACAGACTGAGGACTTGGTGCAGCAGGCAATTCTGGGCAGACTGGGTGGGGCAAGTTGCTGCCCTGCAGGTGGTGAGGGCTTGGCGGGACACAAGTTCATCAGCTGTGTTCCTCAAAGGATGCTCAGACTTCAGGGCAAAGAAGGCAGACCTGTGTTCAACCCCCACAGACCCCTGGGCACCAGGGCCACCACAGGAGACAGGGCTCCAGCTAAGACGGGACAAGGCCAGTGCCACCCGAGCCTGGGCAATGGTAAGCATGGGGTGGGGAGAGGAGGAGTTCCCCCATGCCTGGCGTCTACTGCATCCTTTCTGATGAGAATGAGGAGGCCCAGCTCTGACCCTCAGCCAGGGCAGCCTGGCGTGTGTGCATGCTAAGTCACTTCAGTCGTGTCCAACTCTTTGCGACCCTGTACACTGTAGCCCTCCATGTTCCTCTGTCCATGGGATTCTCCAGGCAAGAACACTGGAGTGGGTTGTCATGCCCTCTTCCAGGGGATCTCCCCAACTCAGGGATTGAACCCACATATCTTATGTCTCCCACATTGGCAGGAAGTTTCTTCTTTACCACTAGCGCCACCCGAGGAGCAGGCAACAAAATGCATCTTGAGGCTACAGGGTCCTGTGGAAGGTCCAAAGCCCCATGCGCTTGCAGGATACCAGGAGAAGCTTCTTCTACAGAAGCTAGGAATCTGAGAGGTAGCCCAGGCTGCTCCCTGCCCTGGAGGTCAGCCCTACATTTCCGGGGCATCATCATCATCTTTGGTCACCCCCACAGCAAGCAGTGATCTCAACCCAGAAGACACAACACGGAGTGAGATTCTGAGGTGCCCCAGTCTTCCCACAGAGGCTCCCTCCACATTCCCCATCCTGCATGCTATGGACAAGGTCCACCCCCGCCCTCTAGCTTGGGGTGGCCCCTGGGGGGTCCAGCAGGAAACTGGAGGGAGGGGGAGGGGAGAAGCATGGCTCATATCCCCCAGCCCCTTCTCTGTCTGCACAACTCCTCTCCATCCCTTCAGGCCAGGGCTGCAGTGGGTCAGCCACGAGTCCCAGGGGAAGAGGCTATTCCGTGGGGTCCCTGACATGGCACCTGCCCTTGGAACAGCCCCTTCACCAGCCCCCGGAAATTAGTCTCGGCTGAGTGTATCATCTCTGTCTTGCTGGGACCTTGACTGATCAGGGGAACAAGCAGAAAGGCGGTTTCAGAGAGGGTGGTGGGGTCTGTTTGTGGGGCAACCACAGCGGGGGGTGGGGGGGGACAAGAAGGTGGCTGGCAGTACGGCTTTAGGAGCAAAGGTCACAGGAAGGAGAGAGAGGCTGCCTTTCATTATCAGTGGTGAGACCTCAGGGGGTTGCTTAATCTTTGTGTCTTATCTCTTCGTGCAGTATAGCCCAACAGCTTTCCTCGATGCCCCATGTGCCTTGAAGGAGGAGCTGGAGCTCGAAGGGCTCAGAAGCCCATCCTCCCAAACAGCAGGCCAGGGGCTTCTGCTGTGTCTATCTGCTTGCCATAGAAAGGCAAACCTAGCTGCCATGCCCAACAGCCTCACCTGAGAGCTGGCCAAGGTGCTGAAAACCTTGTCACTGCAGCCCTGCTCCTCCTCGGTGGGCAGGCGGGGTGCTGAGGGAGGCCACCCTGTCTGCCACACCTCTGCCCTCCCAATGCCCCTCCTGTTCCACCTCGGGATCCCGCCCAGCTCCTCCATGGGGCTCTTAGACCTGCCATCCTTAGCCCCCAGCCCCGGCTGACTGTGCAGTCAAGGGTCTGTGTCTCCTGGGTCCTCAAGAGCAAACAACAGAGCACTAAGTGGTATTTAGAGATATTTTTCACTGAAGACCTACTATACAGCACAGGGAACTCTACTCAACATTGTGTAACAACCTACTGAGGAAAAGAATCTGAGTTATGTGTATAACTGAACCATTTTGCTGTACACCATAAACCAATGCAACATTGTGTGCATGCTAACTCATTTCGGCCATGTCTGACCCTTTATGACACTATGGACTGTAATCCACCAGGCTCCTCTGTCCATGGGATTCTCCAGGCTATACTTCAATATAAAATTAAATTTTAAAAAGGAGGCTTCCCTGGTGACTCAGTGGTAAAGAATTCGCCTGCCAATGCAGGAGACATGAGCTTGATTCCTGGTCTGGGAAGATCCCACATGCCACAGAGCAAGTAAACCTGTTCACCACAACTATTGAGCCTGTGCTCTAGAGCCAGGGAACCACAACTACTGAAGCCCGTGCACCCTAGAGCCTGTGCTCTGCAACGAAGAAGCCACAGTAATGAGAAGCAAGTGCGCTGCAACTACAGAGTAGCCCATGCACAGCAACGAAGACCCAGCACAGCCAAAAATAAAATAAATAAAATAATTTTTAAAAGAATATTAAGAAAGAAACCCCATCCCTAGGGATGAAGGATAAAAGTGAGGAGGCTCCGTCTCTGCTGTCTTGTGCAATCAGAAATGCCGGGGAGAATCTTCCTCCTTCTCTTCCAGCTTCCCTCCTGCTTCCTGTTCACAGTTTATGTATGTGACTTCAGAAGCTCTGAAAATTATATCCTTATCCAAGTGCATCCTTGTCAAGTGGTTCTCTCCCTTTTCAAGGGGTGCACCAGGGTTCCCACAGTTTTTGGGTCACCAGGGCTCTCTTTTTGCCTCAGTGAAGGATGGTGGTGGAGGGAGAGGGTCCCAGCCCCTGACAGAGAGGCAACTCCGTGTCCTTGGGGCAGCACTCAAGTGTCCCAAAGTTTGATTCCCTGCAGGTCCTGTGAGAGCAGAAGAGGGAGCCCCAGATGCTCACGAGGCACCCAAACTGTCCTTTTTTCTCTGCCAGGGAAGGCCCTAGACTTGGAATTCAGTTTCCAGTGTCAGCTGCTGGTGCAGAGCATCCATGTTGTAAACCCAGTGTCCACCCAGACCCTCTGCTGTTGACCCACTGTGTGCACCAGGGAGTCAGGAGCCACCAGGTCTGACTAGCGACCTCTGGTGGCCACCCCTGTCCTTCCTCGAGCCCTGGAGTCAGCCCAGGTTGCCTGTCCCTGGCCCAGCCTGCTCTCCACCCTTTGCATCAAATCACTTCCCTGGGGCTACAGACAAAATACCCCATGCTCAATTACCTTTGATTTTCAGATACACAGTAAAACTGTTTTTAGTATAAGTATGTCCCAAACATAGCATGGAACACACTTACACTAAAACTTGCTGCTTATCTAAAATTCAACTTTAACTGGGCATTATGTATTTTTATTTGGAGAATCTACATTTCTGCTCTCAACACTGCAGGAGGAGAAAGCAGCCAGCGTCCAGGCCAGGCTAGGGCTCCCCTGCTACCCCTGGCTCCAGGACCAACCATCAGATATGGAAACAGAGTCTCTGACTTGGAGGAGGCCACTGGGACGCTCTCAGGCTCCTTGCCTGCCACGCTGCCTACGGGGCAGGGAGAGGGCTGCAGGAGCCTTCGTCTCAATGCCCCTCGTGGAGGGTCCCACATGCCCGCCCAGCCCCACAGCATCCTCAGAAACTTCAGGTTCTGTCTCCTTGGCTCATCCTCACGCCAACCCCGGGGTCAGAGTTGGTTCTGAGACCACTTCACAGAGCAGGTAGCCCAGGCCACAGAGGAGGGGGTGGTGGTGTGGTTCCTTAACCTCTCAGCAGAGATGGAGTGAGGAGGGGCTTCCTGCCCTGGCAGAGGCCACAGTGCACCCCTCCCCCCGCCTTCCCTCCCCCATGCTCACCACCAGCAAGGTCTGCAGGGCGCTGTGCAGGGCCTCCATGTGGCCATACTCCAGGATGGCTGTCTGTCCAGAGAACCCAGGCCAGCTGCTGGTTCCTCGTGCACACAGCCCAGGCCATGCTCATGCCACCAGGACCACTGCCGGGAGAGGTTGAGGTCAGGAAGTCATTGACCTCCTGAGACGGGGAGGTGGGACTGACCAGGTGAGTGCCAGGGACGCTACTAGCCTGCCCCTCACCCCCGCCACAGCAGTCCAGATGGGCTCCCTGAGCAGAGCAAGGGGTTTGCTGTTGGGGACAGGGGCACCAAGTCCCTTCCAGCCTTTCCCTGCCGGGAAGGCCTTACTGTGCTTGCCATGCACTCCAGCTCACATCCTCTCCTGCAGGAAGACCTCGCTGCCCAGGACACACTCTTGCTGTGCCCTGGGCCCCTCCTTCACATCTCTGGCCAATGGTGCCATTTCAGGTATGTTGGAACTAACATCTGTCTCCCCACTGCTGTCCAGGTATGGGGCCATCTACCCCACTGCCTACCATGCTGCCTGCCCCATTCCTGGCTCTTAGACTCCCCTCTGAGCTTCGGGCAAGGATGAAACACAGCTCTTCATGTGACATGCTCCAATGAGCTGCATAGGCAGGGTTCGCTTACATGGATACTCCCAGCAGAAAGCAGCTTAGATGAGTCATCCCCCAACTCATAGAGGGATCAGGGGCTTTATCAGCACTTGAAGGAGCAGCCCAGAGGGTGGGCAGGACAGCATCCTGTCTGTCTGACTAGCCGGGTGGTGTTCCCACCTGCATCCCTCTGCAAAGACTAGTCTCTCTGCTCCTGCTCGCCAGCCTTGACTCTCCTTCCAGGTGCTTCCCAGGCTCCCAGGTCCCCTCCTCCAGAAAGCCTTCCCTGGTGCACCTCCTCCCAGCTGGAGACCACCTGCCCACCAATACCCACAACCCCTCATCCATCCATCAGATCACTGGTCTTTCTCCAAACCTTTACTGAGTTGCTGCTGTGAGCCAGGACTGCTCAGGGTGCAGGGGACACAACCATAAACAGACCCAGCTGCTGCCTGTATAGGGGAAATGGGCGATAAACAGGCAAACATGCCCAGTGCCCCTGGGGCTGGCCAAGATCCCTCCATTTACACGAGTTTCTTACAGCTTCACTCACCTTTGAGAGGTCCCCATATCCAAGTAGATGCAGATAATCAAGACATTCCAGGATATCCAGGTGGCTGCCCACACTGCCTACTACCGAGATAGGGGGGGACAGGGGTGGGGTGAGCCCAGCTCTTCGGGGCGGGAGCTTGATTTTGCACCATGCCCTTGGAGAACAAAGCCTTTGCAGGGTGGGGGGCTCCCTGAGTCTGAAGACCAGGGTGCTCCATTTGGAGGAGGGCCTCCTCCAGCACACCAGGGGCAGGTCCCACAATGTGCTGATGGGGTGACAGGGCTCCTGCTCCCCTGGGGGCAGGGGGTGCACCCAGGAGATGGGAATAGCTGGTTGGGGAAGCCAACAAGGAGCACAGTTTCTGAGATCAGTGTCCTGGCCCAAGGGTGCCTGTGGCCCATCCCACGTAGACCAATAATCAGCGAGAGCATGTGTGGCCTGAACTCTAGAGAACCCCCAAAATCCACCCCAGAGATCACCACGAAGAGCTGCCTACAAGGGGAGAGCTGCCAGTTGGCACCCAGTTTTACTGACACCCAGCCCTGGCCCTCTCTGCCGTAATGCTCAGGCTGGTCTGTGCCACGGCGCCAAACTGAGTACCTGCCACAAGGACTGTGGTCATGAAGCCTGGGAGCCCGCACCTGGGCCTTTACAGCAGTGTTTGCTGCACATCCTGGCCCAGACCAACAATGCTGATCTACACTGAAGGAAAATGCCGCTCTGCCTGCAGCAAAACCTCCTGCACATCCTTTGAGCTTCTTCCACAACAGGGAGGTGGGGGGAGGTGGGTACAGGAAGGTGGCAGGGTAGGGGAAGCGGTGCTGGAACATTCCGAGTTTCAATTCCACCCTGGTGCCCTGTAGCTCAGTTTCCCAGAAGCTTTCCTGAAGCCACAATTTCCATGTCAGAACTCAGAAGTCCAGGCTTCTGGAAGGTTTAGGCCTGCGGGTCTGTGCAGCTGAAATTGTGGCCTTTCCACGTTTTCTAGTGGCTTCTAGGACAATACTGTCACTGAAGCCCCCCATGCTGGTCATCCCAGGCCACCTGCCTGCAGGAGAAGGGCTGGAGCAGAGCCAGCTCACCACCACAATGTAGCAAGGCCGGCACTGGATGGTGCTGAAGAGCCCCAGGATAACCACGACAATGCGGGCAAAGGTGGCCAAGAGGAGTGCCCACTGGTAGCCCAGGAGGTTGAACACCTGCAGCTCCAGGGTAGTGACCTAGGAGCAGGGCGGTTGCATGAGGGGCAGCAAACCCCTGGGGGCCCCGCACTCCCCTCCTGCCTGATCACCATCATCCAGTGCCCACTATGGTCTTGGCTCCTCAACAAAAATCTCCCAATGAGTCAAATGCACCAAGAGGCATCACCACTGGGGTGTTCCTCCTTGAGCAAGTCCCAGGCCTCAGTTTCCCCACCTGCATAATGAGAACACAGGGGCTGCTCTAACTCAGGAGGCTGTCAGGCCAAACAGTGAACATGGGGCAGAAAGGTCAAGTTCAAGTGGGACACTGTGCTCCTTGGGCCCTTGGATCAGCACCCTCTCTGTCTGCAGGGTTCTCTCACAGCTTGGGGGTGCCCTCCCCTTCCAGGGTGTTCCCACACCCCAGCATTGTGGATGCCAGCCTTGCAGGCTCGGCTGATGGAGGACCAACGCCAGGGAATCAGAGACGCCTAAGAAACCTGCCCTTTTATATGCAGGGGAGACGGACAAGCTCCAACTCTGGAAATGACTTCAGAAAGCATTTCCTCACTCACTCATTCATTCACTCACCTAGTCTGTAGGCTGAGTTCGTTGCCAGGAGAAAGTACGATTGAATCCACTGCACCCCTCAATTTCCCCATGTGCCTACTGTGCACCCAGCACTCACTACCACCAGGAGGGCTGGGTAGGTGAGTATGCCAGCCCCACCCAGAGTGAGTGGGGTGGGGGTTGCCAGCTGGAGCCTTGGCATGGGGCCAACTCTGAAGGGTGGAGGAGGGAGAGGAGCCCTTCCTAGCAAGCAGCCTCAGGTGTTAGAGGGAGAAGTCAGTCCTCTCACAGCCAGGATGGACTGGACCTGGACGGGTTGATGTAAGAGCAGCAGAGCTGGGACAGAGGGGAGAGAGGGGGACAGGGTGGTGAGGGGCGATCTCCCTCACACATGGCCCCAGCACTAATAGATGGAGCCCAGTCAAGTAGGCCTGTGTGGATTGGCTCTGTGGTCACCAAGCCTGCTGGTCACAGAAGCCCCTACTGCAGCCAGGATGCTCGGCCCTTCCCCAATACCCCCACTCTTCTCCGCTGCTCTCAGCCTGTGTCCTGGAGCCCTCATGGAATCCCAGCCAGCCCCCAGGACACAGCTGCTATGGGTGCATCCTGGGCACTGGCCGGAGAGGTGACAGCTATTTCCAAGGGGTCTCAGAGAGGGGGCATTCCAAGTGTGTCCTGTGGGAGGCTGGGTTCTGCCCTAGGAGACAACTAGAGTAGGGAGCGGGGAGGTGGAAGCAGGCCACAAGCAGAGAATCACAGACAATTTCCAGGGGGATGGAGTCCCCCAGCAGAGTGGCTGGGCAGGACTTCCAGGGAGAGGCTCCAGAATGTTCTTCCCTGGCAGGAGGAAGCAGGCAGTACGGCCATGAACCGTACTGCATAGAGTGGAGACGTTGGCAGCGAACTGGGCCAGTTTCAGGGTACATTTCAGGGTCTGATTGAGTGGATGTTAAGCCTTCTCCTCAGTCTGCTGGGTGCTGTCCAGGGAAGCCTGTTCCCTGCAAGGTGGGCACAGCAGCCCCCAGGCCTTTGGGGCACCCAGCTGCAAGAACACTCATGCCCTTAAGACAAAGTCTTAGCCACTCATGTAGGTGGGGCAGTTCGGCCCTGCCATCCAGCCCCGCCCTCACTTCACTGCTGCGTTCTGAGACCCCGCATCTCTCAACTCTCAGAGCCATGGCCACGTCTCGTCAAGAGCTGACCTGGGCAACAAGAGGGTCTGTCTGTCCACCTGTCTGCGGTTGCTGCCTGGAGCTATGCCACTGCCGGGCCCTAAATGAGCCTCATTGGTACCATCAGGGCTCAGCTGCCCCTGGTATGGCCCCCAGTACCCAGAGGAGGCCCGCACATAGAAGCTCCCCAGTTACACAGATTTGAGGGAAAGAGAGAAGAGCATCTAAGGGCAGAGGTCCTGCCTCCCTGACCCACCCTGACTGGGCAGCTGTGAGTGGGTGGACTTGAACCCCAAGCTGGCAGCCTCCAAGGGGGATGGCCACATGGACCCTCCGCCACAGATGAGGGCAGGGAGGGGTGGGTGGAAGGACTGCCATGAGGGGGCAAATATCAGAGGTGGTGAAAAAGGAGCAGAGAGTAGGGGGAGGAGCCCAAGCAAGAACGGCCTACACTGGTGGGAAGTTCCTTGGGGCAGGAAAAAGAAACACACACCCACATGCACACAAGAGCACACACATGCACACACAAGCACACATAAGTACACACACAAGCACGCACAAGCACACATGAGCACGCACAGGGCAGAGCTGGCCAACAGCACCTGTTCTAGACACAGAATGAGCCCCCGTCTGAGCACAGGCCAGAAGCCCTGACCAATGGGCAGAACACCCACCCTGCGTGAGCTCCCACAGGTACCATGCATGGAGGGGGGAGGCAAAGTGAGGATGCCCCAAATCCCCTCTCCATTCCACTCCTGACCCAGGCCCAAGGCTGGATTGGCTGTGCAGCCCTGCTGAGGGCTCTCTAAGTCTGAGGGGTGGTCCCCAGGGTCTGCTCACCAAACAGAGACCCCACAGCTGGCAGGGTGGCCAGCACAGGCGGGGCTGGTGGGGCTGTCGTTTGTTCACAAGCCAAGGTACTGGAAGGCTCTGCATTCTGCGGTGCCCCAGCAGCCTGCTCGCCTGTCCCAAACCCTTCCTTGGGCCCTGGCTCCCACAAAGCCTGGGGCACAGCCTGGGAAAAGGCCCCGGGGTGCTCCACGGGCTCAGAGCCCACAAAGATCACACTATTCTCCAGGGAGAAGGTGCTAAGATGCTCAGGCCTTTGTCCTAAAGTTGGGTAACAAGAAAACTCTCACACTTGTCAAAAAGAGAAAAGAAAGCCAAGGACTTAGTCCATGGCTTCCCCCTCTGCTCCCCTTTCCCAACACACAGTGACCTGGGCCATGTCAAACCTCTTCTTACTCTGCTGCCCCCTCCACCCAGCAGAACAGGGACAGGGGCATGGCTGGGACAAAAGGCCTTCTGCAGCTGTCCACTGCTCTTAGCTGTGGCCACTGGCCAGGTGGGGATGCAGCTCTGTCCTGGCACTAGGACTTGGCTGGCTGAGGCTAACGAATTCTCAGGAAGCCCTGTCCAGGGATACCCTGTTGCCCTCAAGCCTAGACAGCCTTCCCCCACATCCCACCCAGCTGCAGCCACGTCTCCAGAGGCCTGCGGGGTGCCCATCTGTGCCATGGTTGTTCCAAGGCCTGAGGTGCCGCCCTGCTGCTGGCGGAACAGTCCCTGGGCCTCACGCCTTCTGCAGGCCTGAGTTCTCTCCTAGCATTCCGTGTCCAGAAAAAGCTCCGCAGATTGCCCACCTACTTCATCTCCCCCAATCGCCCCAGCACAGAGCCTGCCCTGGAGGAAGCTCCAGGAATCCCCTCCTGCCTCCAGGAGGACCTGTGTATCTTGGCCTCCCACCAGCCATGCCCCCAGGCAAAGGACTGGACCCCCATCTCCAATCTGTGATGTGTCTTCCCATCTCTGCAAGGTGGAGAGGACTTCCTACCCACAGCCTCTTTGAAGCAAATCCCTTCCTTCTCCGCAGCCCTCCAGCTCGAGAGAGCACACCCAAAGATCTCGACAAAGCAGCATTTCCCTTGTAAGACCAGAGATCCAGAGGCCCACCTTCATCTCCTCCCCAGCCCAGTGGCCTCCACCTTCCTTTAGGCCCCTCCTCCTGGGCAGCAGGAGCTCCTGGAAGCTCCAAAGGCAGAACTGAAGGAGGAGAAACTTGTTAGGAGGACTGCCCAAGTCCTTTGACAAAGCTTGGAATTCAAAGGGCCTGGCTAATCCCAGACACAAGACAGGGAAGCACAATCCTGCAAGGGGGCTCCAGCCCTCTTCTCCACTCCCCGACTCTTCAGGCCAGGATAAAGGGCAGGGGTGCCCTCCTCCAGCTTAGAGGTGCCAAGGGTGGGCAGAACGGGGCTCACACACATCCTCCACAGACAGGCCAACACAGATAGATACACACTCCCAAACTCACCTGAACTCTGGCCCCCAGGGGTGTCAGATCTCAGAACAGGGACTCCGGAGGTCACTCATTGCCTAGTGCTGGCTTCACATACACACATACCCTTGCATACACTCCTTGTGCGCACACTTGGGGCCACACACAATTTCGGACACCCGTGGACGGGCGCGCAGGAGCGCCCCTTCCCGGCTCAGGACTCGGAGATCTCAGGCCCGGCGCTCCGACCTGGAGGCTTTTGTTCTGCTCCAGCAACTTTCAGAAGCTCCCCCCAGCACCTGTGAGGCAGCTTGGGACCCCTCTCCGCACCCCACCGCCGCTCCGCACCGCGCCCCCAGCCCGGCCCCGGAGCGTACACACTACGCGCCGGGTCTCACGGAGGGGCCTTCGGGGTCGCGCACAGGGCGCTGGCTTCCCACTCCCTGCCCCCGGGCGGCGGGGACCTAAGGCAGCAGAAGCGCGTGGGTCCGAGCTGTGCCAAGTCAGGAGCCCGCAGAGTGAGCAAAGCTGAGAGCCGGGGGCGACGTCCGGATACCCTGTGCTATGGGACTGCCGGGCCCGAGGACCGGTCACCACTCACCAGCTGGAAAGAACAGAGGAAGATGAAAGTGCAGCGGTCGGAGCAGCGGCCCATGGTACCGGCCCTGCCCTTTGGCGCCGCCTCTAGGGCGCGCCGGACTTCTGACACTCAGTCAGCCGCCCGCGCCCTGCAGCTCCTCATGGTCTCACCTCAGCCCCGCCCATGAACCCTCCCCCGACCCCTCCCTCCAATCCCCGACCCCTCCCCGCAGACTGGAGACCTTCGCAGGCCAGGTCCCGCCCCGAAGCCCCCACCAGTTCTCTGCCCAGTTCCGCCAGGCAGCCAGGGTCCCCCAGCCCAGTCTCCTCTCTTCGAATAACAGCTGTGCCAAGTCTCTCTCCCTCTCTAACTCGGACTCTGGGGGTTTCTCGCCAGCTAGGGACAGGGCGTGGGATCCCCTTCTTAAAGGGGTGATGGCACGGCTTCTCAGGAGGCCTGGAGTCGGGGGCGCCCTGGGGTGGCTCCAGGGCAGACCTGGCACTGCTGCCAACCCACCCCATAGTGTCCAGGATATCCCGCCCCCACCCCACACCTCCTGCACTTGCCCCCAGGCCCTTGCAGGACTCAACCAACCAGCCTCCTTCCTAATGGGGCCCCAGGCACACTCAATTGCTGAGGCTTCCTGGACCTGGGGGTGAGGGCCTAGGAGGAAGAGGAGGGGGTGGCNCCCACCCCATAGTGTCCAGGATATCCCGCCCCCACCCCACACCTCCTGCACTTGCCCCCAGGCCCTTGCAGGACTCAACCAACCAGCCTCCTTCCTAATGGGGCCCCAGGCACACTCAATTGCTGAGGCTTCCTGGACCTGGGGGTGAGGGCCTAGGAGGAAGAGGAGGGGGTGGCCAGTCTATCAGAGTTCACCTTCCCAGGCACCATGGGGGGCCTGCAGGCTGGGCCAGGATCAGGCTGGAGAGGGAGGGAGACCCTGGGTGCTAACTGGAGGGAGGGCTAGACGAGGATCCCCAGGTCACAGGTGTGGAGGTGGGACTGAACAAGAGGGAAGGCAGATGGTGGGAGGGAGGCAGTTAAGGTGGGGGCCAGAGGTGTGGGTACAGCTAGGTTGGGCCTTCTCCCCTGGTCATAGGGACTCTCTGGGTTCTCTATCAGTGTGAGCCATGGTCAAGTGTGCCTCATGCCGGGAGCAGGCACGAGGCACTGGTCAGACCCCAGGGAGGAGCAGGACCCGAACAGAGTGGCCGTATGGGTGGGAGAGGGAAGGGACACACTAGGTGAGGGGCAGCTCAGCAGTGCCACTTCAGTCTACCTGAAACCCTTCTTCCCTCCCGCCTTCAGGCTGAGTTCCTGCCTCTCTGGACAGACAATTTGCCCTTCACCCTACACTGGTTGGAGAAGGCAATAGCACTCCACTGCAGTACTCTTGCCTGGAAAATCCCATGAACAGAGGAGCCTGGTAGGCTGCAGTCCATGGGGTTGCTAAGAGTCGAACACGACTGAGCAACTTCACTTTCACTTTTCACTTTCATGCACTGGAGAAGGAAATAGCAACCCACTTCAGTGTTCTTGCCTGGAGAATCCCAGGGATGGCAGAGCCTGGTGGGCTGCCATCTATGGGGTCGCACAGAGTCGGACACGACTGAAGCGACTTAGCAGCAGCAGCAGCTACACTGGTTTCCTCCTTTCTTCCAGCGGCAGTTCCCCGCCCCATCCCTCCTACCCCGCCCCAAAGAGAAGAGGAGATGGAATGGACAGAGCCCCACCCAAGCATCTCCAGCATTCGTGCCAAACTGGCTGGGCTTAGGCTGGGCCCCAGGGTCACAGAAGGGAGCCATGAAATCCCCACCTCAACTTTGGCCACAGGGAGAGCTCACCTGACCCCCAGGGAACATGGTAGGCTGTGAGGCAGGTGTAGACTGCTTGCTCCCCTACCCCTCAGACTTCTGTTGAGCCCTTGCAGTCCTGGGAACCTACCTCCCTCTGGGGCTTCAGGGCTGAAGCTTGGGTCTTAGATGCCGCTGGTCAGCACATTCCATCCCTTTGGCCTGTTGTTGGTTCAGAAGTGGACACGTGACCCTAGAGACTGAATCTTGGGCTTTTGGCTGGGATGTGAACCACAGAGCTTACAGCATTAGGAGCTGCATACTGGGGATCTTCAGATGAAAATGGAACAGCAGAGCAAATGTACAGAGAGAAACCTAGTTCTTAGTGATGCTGTTGAGCTGCTGGATCAAACCTCATCCAAAAGCCAGATTACCATTGGGCTTTTTACCACATGAGCCAATAGCATCCTTTTGTTCTTTAAGCCACATGGGGCTGGGTTTTCTGTATCTAACTAGAATTTGGACAGATTCTTGACTAAGATAGGCATGGGAGGGGCTAAGGCAGGGGGTAAGTGGGTCTTCCTGTCATAGCCCTGGGATCTGAGCCCTCAGGTCTTCAATCTGAGAAGTTGGCCCTGTCTCAACACATTCTTGGCTATGACTGCTTAGCCTGAGTAACCAAGTGTCCTCTGGCACAACTGCAAGTTCCTGGGTGTTTTAGGATGAAGACAATTCAGGTTCAGAAACAGCTGTGCTCTGAAGTGATGCATGGTCTCAAGAATCAGCAGGGCCACATTCCAACTTTCTTCCACCTCCTTTATCCCAGGGCACAGTTCCCTGTGCATCTTTCAGAGGCAGTGGCAGGGGTCAGATAGGCCAGGTCGACCAGGCCTTTCTTCATGTGGCGCCAAGTCCATCCATGCAGCAGGCCAGAGGCCAGGAGAGAGACAGTTGCAGTCTGAGCCAGCCCCGTGCCTGTCTCTCAGATGAAGGATGGAGCCACTTCAGGGAGGCACTGGCTATGGAAGGTGGTCAATGGAGGATAGAAACAGACAGAGTGCAGAAACCAGGCAGGTGTCCACTGGCCAGTGAGCATGTGCCCAGCTCCACCACCATTATGAAAATGGAAATGAAAGCAGCAGTGACAACACGTACGTTCACAGTGTGGCAAAGATGAGCTGCCAATGACACTCAGCCATGAGGTGTCGTACCTAAGAAACGGTGCACTGGCATCAGGGCATTTGGTACAACAGCTCTGTGAACAATCTGGTCGAACCCACCAGAGCTGACCCGGTACTCACACAGTGAGAGTCGACACTGCGTGAGCATTGCAAAGTATATCCACAGGCCCACACCCGAGGGGGCCTACAGTGAATTTACAGATGGACTGTGTGGCTTGGGCTGGCCCTTGCCTCCTGGAGCCATTTACTCTGAGGCTTTCATTTTGCTGCTCTTGTGTTCCCTTCAATTTATTCACGTTGAGAATTTCAGGAGCGCTGGGGAGGAAACCATTAAGATGATCATATTACTCTGACTGGAAGTTAATTGACTGCTGGTGGTTCCGAAAGAAAAACAAATTACCTATGTGTTTCAGATGGGGCAATAAAACACCTTCAATTTGCAGTTCCATGTTCTGCACCATTCACCATGTCATACCCAGGTGTATCCTCTGTCACTTGGTCATTGTGCCAGCCTTGAGATGGCAGAGAGAGGCAGGGGTGCCACAGCTGCTGCAAGGTGGCAGGCTTCCCAGTCCTTGGAGGGCCCTCCCTCTACTCTTGGCTCTGAGGAAGACCGTGGCCCCAGGCTCCCTAGTGGTGGAGTGGGGATTGACTTTTAGCTTTATGGTCAAAAAACTGAACATCTAGCTTCTGCTTGATGTTGACTCTTGTTGTTGTTGTTCAGTTACTCAGTTGTGCCCAACTCTTGCGACCCCATGGACTGCAGCATGCCAGGCTTCCCTGTCCTTCACTACCTCTTAGAGTGTGCTCAAACTCATGTCCATTTAGTCAGTGATGCCATTCAACCATTTCATCCTTTGTTGCCCGCTTCTCCTCCTGCCCTCAATCTTTCCCAGCATCAGGATCTTTTCCATTCAGTTGGGTCTTCACGTCAGGTGGCCAAAGGATTGGAGCTTCAGCATCAGTCCTTCCAATGAATATTCAGGGCTGATTCCCTTAGAATTGACTGGTTTGATCTCCTGGCTGCCCAAGGGACTCGAGAGTCTTCTCTAACACCCAATTTGAAAGCATCAATTCTTCTGCTGTGCCCTTTCCAGGACCACTTTCCCTTTTCCTCTCCTACCTTTCAACATCCTTCACACCTCCTCCTCCAGGAAGCTCATGTAAGGAATCCAGCACGGGGCTCTTGCTCTCTGAAGCCTGGGGTCTTGTGCTGAAATCTACACTGCCTCACATTGCCCGTATGTAGACGCTATGGGTGCCCTGTCCACATCACCTCAGCCCTCTTGTTTTTGTGCATGTCAGTGGCTTATCCCTGTGAGATCTGCTGGCTCCTTCCTGAGGGCTTCCCCTGCCTGCAAGATGTGCTCATGCTAAGCTGGGCACAGGGCAGGCTGGACTGGCCAGGAAGCCAAGGTAAACCTCCAGGGCAACTTTCAACCAGCAGTGGAGGGAATTACAAATGGGATATAATTCAGAGTACCTGCAGACACTGGAGCCCTCACACTGCTGCTGGGGCATGAGATGGTGCCCCCATTTTAGAAAACTGATTCACAATTTCTTATGAAATTCAGTACACACCTCCCCCGTCAACCAACAACTTTATGTTTAAGTAATTGTGCAAACGAAATGTTAAGATACACCCACCAAAAGGCTTGTGTGTGAATTTCAGGGCAGCTTTATCCACAATAGTCAAGACTCAGAAATGACTCCATTGTCCAATATGTGAATGGATAAGTGAGATATGTTCATTGAATGGAATAGTATTCAGCAATAAAAGGGAGGAAGAGCTGAAATATTAAGTGAAAGAAACCATTTGAAAGTGTAGTTATTGAATGATTCTGTTTATGTAAAGTTCTAGGACAGGCAAACTAAGAAATGGGGATAAAAATAAGAACAGTAGTTGCCTGTAATGGAAATGTTCTATGGTGTAGGTTACACTGGGGTATGTGTTTCTCAAAACTTATTGAGTGTAAATCACTGAATGTAAATTACACCTCAGTAAAAACGTTCATACTGTGCTTAGTCACTTGGTCTTATCAGACTCTGGTGAGTCTGTAGCCTGGCAGGCTCCTCTTTCTATGAGGATTCTCCAGGCAAGAATACTGGAGTGGGTTGCCATNCTGAATGTAAATTACACCTCAGTAAAAACGTTCATACTGTGCTTAGTCACTTGGTCTTATCAGACTCTGGTGAGTCTGTAGCCTGGCAGGCTCCTCTTTCTATGAGGATTCTCCAGGCAAGAATACTGGAGTGGGTTGCCATGCCCTATTCCAGGGGATCTTCCCAACCCAGGGATGGAACCAGGTCTCTTGCATTGCAGAAACATTCTTTACCATCTGAGCCACCAGGGAAGCTCAAGAATACTGGAGTGGGTAGCCTGTCCCTTCTCCAGAGGATCTTCCTGACCCAGGAATCGAAACAGGGTCTCCTGCATTGCAGGCAGATTCTTTACCAGCTGAACTACCAGACAACTGGATCACTCCAAAAGTTACACAGATCAATCCAGACTGTGTGGATATACAGAAAAGCACAAAGTAAAAACAAAACCAAACATCACTTGCAGTTACACTCCCCAGAGAGAGATCACCAGTCTGGACAATTACTCTTCCTACAGTCATAGTTCCCATACTTGGGACCCTACTATTCACACTGCTTTGCAGCCTGCTTGCAACATCTCTAGCTGCTCTCCACATCCACCTCCATCCTTCTCTACCTCAGATTACACCTGTGGGCTTGGCCAGTGGGAGGCAAAATCGGGAGACCAGAGGGCAAGAGACCAGAGAAGCCGGTATTCACTCCTGTATCTTTTCTTACTGGATCACCTTGGGCTCGCCATGCCCACAAGCAGAGATGACAGAGTCTTTGGAGCCACGGCGCCGAGGACACTGTCCTTCCAGAGTCGGAACCTCTCCCATCCCCTTGGAGCCTGTTGATGTCACAGCTCTGCCGCTCCAGCACTGGGTTCCCGCACAACTCCTGCGGTGCCCTAAACCTGCTCTGCTGCTGCTGCTAAGTCGCTTCAGTCGTGTCCGACTCTGTGCGACCCCATAGACGGCAGCCCACCAGGCTTCCCCGTCCCTGGGATTCTCCAGGCAAGAACACTGGAGTGGGTTGCCATTTCCTTCTCCAATGCATGAAAGTGAAAAGTGAAAGTGAAGTCGCTCAGTCGTGTCCGACCCTCAGCGACCCCATGGACTGCAGCCTTCCAGACTCCTCCGTCCAAGGGATTTTCCAGGCAAGAGTACTGGAGTGGGGTGCCATTGCCTTCTCCTCCTAATCAGCCCCCTTCTAAGTAAAAGCCCGTGAATCATCCTAATTTGAGCAGGCCATCTTTATCCCGTCCGAATCCTGAAGTGGCAGCGCCGGTGAGCGTGACTGTCGGTCCCCAGGACACCGCGGTCCCCGCTGGACTAACAGCTCTGGCACAGCAGCCTGGAGGAGGACGCGTCCCTATAGCGACGGAGGAGGGTCGCGCTTCCGGCCCAGCTGGCAGGGCGGAAGTCCCGCCCCGCCGGCCCGCCCCCGGCTTCCCGTGAGACCCTGCGAAGAGCGACGTAGCCGGAAGCGGGTGGCGACCGGGTGGGCGGCCGGCGCGCGTCCTCTGTGCAGTTCGCGGCACGGCAGACCCTGGCCCGACCCCCGCCGAGACCCCCACCCTGACCCCAGCCCGACCCGGCGCAAAGGATCTAGCGCCCTGCCCGGTAAGCTCACGACCAAGACCTAGAGGTCCTGGTTCCCTCTGGGGCTGGTCCACGGCCCCTCCCGGTGGCCGCCCCCGCCAGACCCCCACCCACCTCGAGGCAGCCATCCACAGGGTTTGGAAGCGCCCACCTCGCCTTCCCCACGTCGTTCCGGGGCTGGTCCACGACCCCCCTTCAAGACTCCACCCCGCCCCCCGCAGCATCCCTCCTCCTGCCGTCCCCGCCCAGACCCCCACCCACCCTGCAGGGCGCCCCAGATCCCCAACCTTCTTTCCTCTGAGACTGTCACGGGCCCTTGTTCACCTGCACCCCTTCCTTAGAGCTAGCCGGCCCTGCCCCGTCCCCTCCTTTGGATCCAAGACGTGGTCCGGACTCAGGGTCCCGTCAGGCCTCTTTCTGAGTTCTGAAAGGTCTTCCACTCTTCAGAGGGAAGAATCCTCCTCTCGGTGTTGAAGAGGTGGGTCTCATCTGGAGCGTCAGCCACCCCTTGGCCTTGGGTGACCGTGTTGCGGGAGGAAGAGGAAGCCGAGAGAGGACTTTGGAATCCTCCCTCAGTTTATGTACGTCTAGTAGAAGGGCTGTGTTTCTCATCTGCCCTATTAAACAGCTTCTCGCCCGCCACAGATGTGAGAGTTAATTGTGCTCATTTGGCGCAGGCTTAAGGGTCCAGTCACCATGGGTTTCTTTGCCAAATGGGGCTGTCATAACGGTCCGGGGATAACTAATGTTGAGGCTGGCCTTGGCATCACTTCTGCACTCTGCAGAAGTGCACAAGTAACAGAGCCTTAGGATAAGAAATGGTTGTCCTTCCATGTAGGTGCTTTGAGTGCTCAGGTGGTTTCAGAGAAAGATCAGCATGATTTGTCCCTGTCGCTGGTGACAGCCCCAACGGTGTGCGTAAGTCATCCCTTTTAATCTCAGATGGTGATGAAGTTCCCACTTAGGGAACAGCGTTCTAGGGTCTGACAAGTAGCTTCTCTCATGAGCTGAGAAAAAGTGTCTTGGTTCACAGTTTACTGAAGCCTCATCCTCTTGCAGAGAGCTGTGTGTTACCATCTTGATTTCAAGTATTAAAGCAGGCGTTCTTGGATTCTTTTTCAAGATAAACTATGGTTTTGAAAGAAGGTATTTGTTTCTTATGTATTAAAGTTAGTATTTCACAGAATTATAGGGTCTTCTTATGCAAAGAAAAAGTTGCTCTTAAATCCAGCCCACATCATTCACTTTCATGTGAGTTCACTTTTACATGTTTCCTCCGCTGTCATTCTGCCAGTCCTCACTCTGCCTTCTTTTGCACAATTACAAATTCAAGGCAGGCTCATCCTAGTTCTAACTTCTGTTTGCCTGTATCCTGTGAGTATTTGGCATTCTGTATTCAGGAAGCATGGTTGTGGGGACAAGCTGGGTCCCCTTGAGGAGTAACTGAAGGTAAGAGGCAGATGTGGACCAAGGTGCTCCTGGGTTTTCATGCTGTTGCATTGGCAAGGAAGCTGGCAGGAACAGGCCCCTCTCAGACAGTGGGCGCAAGGTCAGAGGTTCCAAACACTGCTAGCAACCCAGGTGTGTGGCTCTGTCTCTGACAGTGGCCTATGTGTCCTCGACGAGACATGTCCTGCCAGGGAAGCTGGAGGGACAGTGTGCACACTCTGGTCCCAGGACCCCGGCCAGGTTAGGGTTAGTTTACATCCAGCACCGTACTGGGCACCCTTTCCCTCCCTGGCTTGATTCTTACTGTATCAACTTTCCTGGTCATGAATTAAACAGGCCACCACTGAACTTGAACTTGGCTGAAGCTAGGAGATCTGTGAAGAGATGGCTTTTCCCTTCCGCCCAGGCTGTGTGGCTGCTATTTCCCGCAGTGTCCCCATGAGGCACTGTGACAGATCTGCAGGTCCATACGCCCTTGCCCATGCCCTGCTGTGGCCATGCACTCTGTCATCTCCATCCTTCAGATGGCCCCTGGGAGGCAAGCCTTGTCCCATGTCAGTCAGGACCACCACTTCTGCCCCAGGCCTGGAGCCTCCCTGCTCTGGCTTGAGGCAGGTGGGGCGTTACCGGGACCGAAAATGTGGGGCTCCTTGACTTCAGGTACCATCAGCCTGAGTCCAGTATGTTGCCCTGAGGCAGGAAAAGAGATTTAGCATCCAGTTCTGAGCACATTTTATAAAGCCCAGCCCNCAGGCCTGGAGCCTCCCTGCTCTGGCTTGAGGCAGGTGGGGCGTTACCGGGACCGAAAATGTGGGGCTCCTTGACTTCAGGTACCATCAGCCTGAGTCCAGTATGTTGCCCTGAGGCAGGAAAAGAGATTTAGCATCCAGTTCTGAGCACATTTTATAAAGCCCAGCCCTTTGCTAGGAGCGTCACCAGAAACCGACATTCCATAAATTACACAGTCTTGATGCAACGTGGTAAGCGGCCTGTAGTAACTGCACATTGCTCCTCATGATCACTTTATTGGCCTGGCAGCATCCACATGGCTTTGGGCTTTCCTTGCGCTTGGAGAGCAGGTTCCCACAGTGAAGGGCCCCAGTGCTGCCTGCAGTGAGCTGTCCTGTTCCCTAACAGCTTCCAAGCAGCTTCTTGGGGTTCCTTGAAGTTATATCTTGTAGTGTGTTTGCACTGGTGGTTGATTTTCTTATGAAAATCTTGTTTTTCTCAGCATCATGGCCAGCCCAAGAACCAGGAAAGTTCTTAAGGAAGTTCGAGCACAAGATGAAAACAATGTAAGCATCTGCTTTTCCTCAACACCCAGTTCAGGTTTCAGGAACCTCTCGGGGTAGTGTGTGGTCTCGGGGTCCTCACTCCCTGTCACACTGGCCTCATAACGAGCCTCCCTGTTCTTGCTCTTGGGGCCACCATTGGGTCTTGAGGGTCCCTGGGTCCTGCCTCAGCCTCTGGACAAGCCCCTGGACACCCTTCGCAGGTGTGTTTTGAGTGCGGCGCCTTCAACCCACAGTGGGTGAGCGTGACCTATGGCATCTGGATCTGCCTGGAGTGCTCGGGAAAGCACCGTGGGCTTGGGGTTCACCTCAGGTCAGTGCTCAGGGGTGGGGAGGAGTGGGCCCCCATGTAGGTTGGCCCCTTTAACCCCCAGGCTCTGAATTGGGGGGCGTATTGGTGACGAGGCCAGCCCTCTGCTGTGCAGCTTCGTCCGCTCCGTCACGATGGACAAGTGGAAGGACGTGGAGCTGGAGAAGATGAAGGCGGGCGGGAATGCTCGGTTCCGGGAGTTCCTGGAGTCTCAGGAGGACTACGACCCCTGCTGGTCGCTGCAGGAGAAGTACAACAGCAGGGCTGCTGCCCTCTTCAGGGACCGGGTGAGGCAGGCTGCCCGCCACGTGGAGGCTGCTCTGGCCCCGGCACTGAGGTCCCCTGTGGTTCTGACCACAACATGGAGGCTGCGTGCCATCCACATGGAGACAGCATGCATGGCCTTGGCTCTTCCCACCTGGAGGACTTGGGGGGCCTGTGGTTTACTGGGCTGAAGATGGGCTTTCCTCCCACCCTCCGGGAAGCACTGTGTCCAGACACTTCTGTGCATGCAGCTAAAGCTCCCTGAGAACTTCAGTGCCTGCTGGGGGAGGCCCATCATTTGGGTTGTAAAAAGGGGACCTCAGAGACCAAGGCCATGAGGCGTCCGTTTGGCCTCACACCCGTCCGTTTGCCCGTTTGGCGTCCACACCCAGCAGAGCCCCCAGCCCGTGGTGTTAAGCCTGAGGGGCTATGTGGTGGGGAGGGAATGCACTGCGGTCAGGGCCATTTAGGCCACCTTGATGGGCCCCTGCTCTCTGACCCAGGTTCCCTTGGCAGGTGGCCGCTCTGGCTGAAGGCAAAGAATGGTGTCTGGAGTCATCACCCGCCCAGAGCTGGACTCCGCCTCAGCCCAGGACACTGCTGTCCTCTGCCCACCGGTAGCTACTCATCCAGCCTTTTAGCCAGCTCCCTGCTGGGTTCAGCCCAGCCCTTTCTTCCTCCCTCTTCAGTAGTGAGATTCTGGTCAGAAGGGCTCCAGACCGTGGCCCAGTGCTTGCTGTGGCCTTGGTCGCCCTGGTTTCCCTGTGACGCCCCCCCCCGCCCCGCCCCCCGCAGGTTCAGGCCAGCATGGAGCCACTGTGGCTCCTGTCCCCCCAGAGCCACACCTCCCCTGCTTCTCACCAGTTTCATCCACTGAGCCTAAGCTTGAGCTGCCTTCTGCTCAGAGCTTAGTTTTCAGAGGAGCCAGGCGTGAGCAAGTGGGCGTGACTGCACCTCCCAGAGACCCTTTCGGGCATGTACCCACCCTCTCTTGGCCTCTTACTTTTGACCCACTATTGCAGAGCCTCCGGCCAGGTGCAGAACTCCACCGCCTCTGGGGACAAGGCTTTTGAAGACTGGCTGAATGATGACCTTGGCTCCTATCAAGGGTGGGGTTTCAGGCGGGCTCAGGGGAGGCTGGGAGTAGGGGGAACTGTGAGAGTGGCTGGGGCTGCTGCCCATGTGTGCGGTGGGTGCAAGATTGGCAGGCCCTGTGGGGTCCTGAGTGGCAGCTTCAGGGGGGTGCTTGAGTGAGAGAAAACCACTGAGAGAAGGGACGTGATTCCTTCCTGGAACCTGCCCGACCTGTGGATGAATGTGTCCGGCAGTGACCCGGTATCTGGGTCTGGGTGCCTCTGCACCCTGTGGCTGTCAGGAGCAGCAGCCCTGTTGCCTGTGTCCCCCAGGGCCCAGGAGAACCGTTATGTGGGGTTTGGGAACACGGTGCCGCCTCCAAAGAGGGAAGACGATTTCCTCAACAGCGCCATGTCATCCCTCTACTCGGTGAGGATGCCGTCCCAGTCCCCCCCACCCCGATGCCCCAGGGCCTCCTGGAGACCAGCCATCCTAGGATTGCAGTGGCCCATTCCCCTTTCCTTCTCTGACTTCACACCTTAAAGCTAGGCTTACAGGGTTTAATCCCACTTGTGTTTTGTCTTTCATTTACTTTGGCTACAACATATAACACACATGCCCCACGTTTAACAAGGCATGTTTTCCCTGGAGACCTTGGGCTCTGAGTGGAGCCTGCCTGGCTGCCCCTCCTGGCAGGGCTGCCCTGTTGTGTGGGTTCTGGGCTGAGTCTGCTCCAGGGGCGAAGGGGCCGTCAGCCTGGCCTGTTTTTCAGAAGCGCCTCCCAGGGTATGAAGTTTGTGTCCCTGTGTCCCTTCCATCCTACCCCCAGAAGCTGAGTGTCTTTCGTCAGCTCCTCATGAGGGTCCCTCCACATCTCCCCAGGAGGCACAGGCTCAATGGGGATTTAATCCAAATGACTGGCTTCTGTTGTGGAGGCTCAGGGGAAATGACCTTGGATTCAGAAAGGAGAACAGGTTTCATGACCCCTGCGGCCTGGTGGGAAGGCTGGTCTCCAGGGACTGGACCTGAGCTGCTTTTGGGGCCCCTGGCTGTGTCTTTCCCACGGAGCATGGGTGCGAAGGATGCCCTCCTGTGTCTGCGCGTGGAGCTGCCACATGGCTTGTGTGTGACTTCCTTGCAGGGCTGGAGCAGCTTTGCTACCGGAGCCAGCAGGTTCGCCTCAGCGGCCAAGGAGGGCGTAAGTACCAGGTCATCCTGCGACACCATAAGCCAGGCAGCCAGGGGTCCTGACGGGGCTGCAGCCACAAGCTCGTCTGTCCTATAGGGGATTCTGTGAGTGGCCCCTCTGCCAGAGACTCTGAGAGCACCCAGGGTGCTGGGGAGAGGTGAGAAGTATGATTAGCTGTGCTCAGCATCGAACAGCAGAGCCCACTGGACAAGGCCCCACCCTGCCTGAGGGCCCCATGTCCAGAGCGCAAAGGTCGGTGTCGGGCCTGCTTCCTGGCCCTGGGCGCCCTTACCCTACCCTGACGGTCTAGCTCCTGGGGGAGCAGGTGTGGAGGGCAGCTTTGTGGAGCCTGAGAGCCACTGTGGGGTGAGTGCTAGTCCTCGTGGCCATTGGGAAACAGGCCTGGGCACCCAGGCCCTGCAGATGCGCAGCTCCGGCAGCCAGTGTCAGGCAGCTGACCAGAAGACCCTCTTTGTGCTTCTTTCCAGGCGACAAAGTTCGGGTCCCAAGCAAGTCAGAAGGTACTGGAGGAAGCCTTTGCATTGGCACTGTGGGGACTTCTAGGCTAGGTGGCCTCTGCGTGCCCTGTGTCAGGGGAGTTTTTTATACCAGCAGTCGGGTGCCCACAGGCCCGCACAGAATTGCCTCTCAGGCTCACACGTCTCCATGTCACTTCAGGCGCCTGTGGGTTTGGGAGGTGGAGGACACTGTGCCTTTGGCCTTGTGGGGAAGGAGGCCCTGCGCCGGTCTGGGCAGCCGTGGGCGGGAGGCCCAGCACCCCCTGGGGGTGTGGTTTTGTCCCAGTGATACAGCGTTCCTTGTCTCTGTTGGTGCCCTCCCTTCCTGTGGTTGCGTTGGGGCCTGGTGTTTGTCTTGTTTTCAAACCTTGGCTCGCAGTTCTGGTGGTCTCCCGCGTGGTGTCTGGCCCTGGGCTGGGTTCCGGACTTGGGGTAATGGCTTTGAGGGCTGGCAGAGGAGCCTCCGAGCCATGTGGGCCCCTCCCACCCTGAGGGCTGAGCTCCCCCAGCCCCACTCGGACATCTCTAAGCCCCCATTTCACTTGACTTCCACCCCGCCTGCTCCTGTCATCCTGGGAGGGTCAGGTGGGAGGGGCTGGGTCTAGAGACGGTGCCGTGCCCGTGGGACCCCGTCCTGGTTGTTGTGACCATGGCGCCTACTGCCTTGCTCTCTCTCTTCCCCCACCGCTGTCTCCCCACGCTGTCTGGGTAAAGTTCTGGGGTTCCAAGCAGCAGTCAGAGTTGGTAAGGCCCCGTCTGTGCTTGTGCATGCCCCCCGACCCCCCACCCCCATGTATCTGGCACGCACCTGGCACTACAGCCTGCGTGTTGGTGCTTCTATGTGCTCACACTCAGAGCTGCTCCCCAACTTGATGGGCTCCCATCTGAGCATCCGTGTCACAGGCAGGAGGCATGGGATCCAGAGCTCAGGGCTGCCGTAGGGTACCAATGGGCCGAGGTACCCTGAGGTCTACAGGGAATTTTTCATGGTGTGGTTTAATTATCTTCAGTGGAATGAGCTGTAAGAGTCTGGTCCTACAGTGCCCTGCACTGTGGTCGTCTCCCCATTGTCCTGCCTGCCCCCAACCTGAGCCGCTGGCCTGGCCTGGCCTCCCCCCACCCCCAGCTCCATCCCTTCTGTCTGAGCTCCCTTGGGGGCCCCTGGAGGGCAGATGGGACTGAGGGTACACCTGTCTGTATGAGGGACGACAGGGGCTCTTCAGGAGCCCAAAGGCCAAGGACGGGAGTGACCAGCCTCCACGACAGCCAGGAGCGTCGTGTGCTAGCGGCTAGGCATTGTCAGCTGCCTTCTCTCCACAGGCAGAGTTCGCCATCCTGAAGTGAACATGCTACAACACGCACACAACTTTCCTTCATTGTGTCTTTCCTTCTAACAGGCATCTGAGTTGGGCCACAGTCTGAATGAGAGCGTCCTCAAACCCGCCCAGGAGAAGGTAACGTGGGGAGAACTCCTGGTGTTCAGCTACGTTCAGTTCCCCCAGCCCTCGTTTGAGTGGCAGTTGCTCCTGGGGGCTCCGTTTGGGTCCTCCGACTCCTTGGTGTCCCCGGGGGCCTGGTGCCTATGGGCCCTCGTCCTGGGCTCAGCGAGGCCTGGCCTTGCACCCTGCTCCTGCGTGGCTGGGCGTGAGTCCTGCCACTTGCCCTGGAGGCCCAGACAGGCAAGAGGAACATGGGGTGGGCAGGGCAGGGCAGTGCCAGCCTGTGTGGGAGGTAGGGAGTGACGCAGAGAACACGAGGGCTGGGGGTCCAGTGAGACACCCGGGCTGCAGGGTGGTCGGCTGGCCCTCCCTTTTGCTTCTGGGGAGGGGACAGCGCAGAGACAGAGCCCCCGGAGCCGGTGCTGGTGGGCGACAGCCTTCAGTGCAGGCAGTGGGCATCTGCTGGGCTGTGACGACACTGTTCCCCATCTGCCAGGTGAAGGAGGGGAAGATTTTTGATGATGTGTCCAGTGGGTTCTCTGAGTTGGCGTCCAAGGTAGGGCAGCCCCATCTGACATGCGGGCTCGGCTGGAAACGTCTCCATGTTCCAAGGCACCCGGAACCGCGAGCGGGGAGGGCCAGCGCTTCGCGCGCACCTCTTCATGGCCTAAAGGGCCTGTAGGACCAAGGAGGGTCAGGCAGACGCTCTGGTGCCGACAGCCTGAGGAACATGGAAACCCCCGGATGAGCGCTGGTCCCAGCCACTAACCTGTCGCTATTTTCTTTCACTCTTTTCTTGCTGCGGCCAACCTTCCTGGTGAGTGTGCTGTGGGTGGCCTGCCTCTCCGCCTAGCGCTATGGGGGGGAGGGGCGCATTCATCCTGCTTCCTGGCCCAGAGCCTCTCCACAGGCTTTCCCAGCCGTAGTCCCTTGTGCCCACATGGCAGGCGTCCCGCCGTCCCCGTCCGATCCTGGCCAGGAAACTGGCCTGAGTCTGGTGGTGTCACTGCATTTCTAGTCTTCACCCTGGTCTTTGGACGCTGTGCGCTCCCAGCAGAGCCCAGCTGAGCTGTCTTCTGCCCTCTTCTAGGTCCAGGGAGTTGGCAGCCGGGGCTGGCGGGACGTCACTACGCTTTTTTCTGGGAGAGCAGAGGATTCATCAGACAGGTATACTGTGTCCATTCCCGAAGTGGGCTTCCTTCTGAGATCTCCCCCAGATCTCAGAGACAGGGCATCTCCCCCAGGGCCTTGGGTAACAGTCAGAAGCCCCTGGAGCCCTGGAGGTGCAGAGAGGCATGTCGATCCCTCAGCCTCATACTCTGAAGCCCTGCCTTCTACCTTGGGAGCTACTGCTGCCCAAGTGGTGGGGGTGGTCTCAGCCTTGCCCTTGTGGGACAGGCTGAGGGAGAGGAAGGGCCGCTGGGTTTTGACCCACCTCCTCGGGATCTCCAGCGCTCAGGGGTCTGCCAAGGCCTTCCTTCTGGGAGCCAGGTGGGCCAGCTTTCTCTTCCTCTGACTCGGATGGGATCCTGGGGCTCTGATGTACGAGCTTATGCCCGGCCCAGAGCGGCAGCCACTCTGCCAAGGTGGGTGCTGTGGGTCTGCCTCCTCGTGGACCAGCTGCTTCCTCCTGGCGCTGTTGGATGTGTTCAGTGGTGAGGTTGCGGTTGGGTGAGGAAGTCTCGTCCTGAGCTGGTTCCACAGTGCAGAGAAGGGTCAAGTCTCTGAGTTTTCTTCCCCTTGTTTGTTGCAGGAAAGTAGTATTTTACATTTTCCTCTGAAACATCCTCCATGTTCGTGGGACTGATGGAGGGTGGGCTCTGGTGGCAAGTGGCCTGAGTCCTTCCATCAGGTTCCACTGCCTCAGCTCCATGGTGGAGTCACCCCAAGGGTGGGTGTCCTCTGCCCTCAAGAACAATGGCTCCAGGACTCTGAGAGGCGTGGACTGGGACTTTGGGTTGGAGCTCAGACTTAGCTAAGGAGAGGCTGAGGGGAGGCCAGGTGGCTTGGGGCCCCTGTGGTGACCTTCTGGTTCTGGAAGCTTAGAGAGCCCTGTCTGTCCCAGACCCCCAGAGGGCCCGAGCTACCAGAACAGTGGTGGGGACAACTCCCAGAACACCCTCGACCAGAGCTTCTGGGAGTCCTTCGGGAGCGCCGACCCTGCCAGGGCCCACCGGTCCCCAAGTAGCGACAGCTGGACATGCGCGGACGCCTCGGCCGACAAGAGGAGCTCGGACAGCTGGGATGTGTGGGGCTCTGGCTCTGCATCCGCGTCCAACAATAGGATCAGTGACAACAGCGACGGTGGGGAGGCCTGGGGTGGTGGCGGGGAGGGCCGGGCCAAGGTCGCCAAGAAGGCCACGCCACCATCCACGGTGGACGATGGCTGGGACAACCAGGACTGGTAGGGCCCCAAGGCCAGGTGCAGCGGCTGCTCCGCCTGCTCCCTCTTTCCATTCCACCCAAGAAACGCCGGACGTGCAAGAAGACAGCCTCAGCCGAGACCCAAGAGCCACGTGCCTGTGGGAGTAGGGGCACTTCTGTGCCCCTGTGCTCGCTTTCCAGGGGACCCAAGCCAGGTGCTGTCGCAGGCAGGGCTCCCTGCTGCTGCAGGGCCAGCACACCCAGACCCTCCCCAGAGAGCTTGGTAATAAACGCTCTCCCAGTGTTGCACGCGGCCACGTGCTCGAGGCCTGATTTTCCTTGAAGCAATTTTAACTTTCTGTTTGCTCTCTTTTTTCTTCACAAGAAATTGCCTGAGGTTTGGGCGCTGCCTCCACCTCCCCTTCCCATTCCTGTCTGCACTAATGCTCACCTGGGGCAGCTTGCCTGGCCTCAATCCAAACCACTGGGCTCCCATGGGAGCACTGGGCCCAGGTGGTTGCCAGCCCTATCCCCCTGGCTGGCTTGGCAGTAAGGGCCTGAGCATCCACCTCCCCTGCCCCTTTGGGGCTTTGATGTCACAGCAAAGCACCTGGAGACACAGGGTAGTCTGGGCAGTCACTCTCACCAGCGAAGGGGAAAAAGGTCCCCAGTGGGTGTCTGTCTGGGAGAGCAGCTTTGTAAGGACAGCCTGGCACTGCCCCCTCCTGTCCTGGTTAGACATGGGGCAGCCAGCAGGTGGCCAGCTGGACCTTCGTTTTCCTGAAACCTGACCCTGGGCACCTGGGGCCACTGGAGTTTCTGGACCAGAGCTGTGCCTTCTGGGTGGTTCTGTGTCCTGTCCTGGGGCAGCACTTTGGGGCAGGTGTGGTCCCTGGTGGGATGGTCTTAGAGCCTGTTCTCAGCTGAGTCCCAGTTGTGACGACCAGACAGGCCTCTGCCTCTCTGGATAGCACACCTGTTGGCCATGCAGCTACTCTCAGCTCCCTGGCTGCTGTCCCACCCAGGCTCTGGCTCCAGGAGGCCAGGCCAACCACCAGCTGGAGCCTGGCCAGCCCCACCACCTGTCTGTCCCAGGCTTCCTGGCCAAGGCTCCAGGGTTGACCAGAAGACACCTCAAGCCTAGTCTGCCCAGCTTAGCTTCCTTTTGGGGAACTTTCCTGGATGACCTGTTCATCTTTCTGGCCCCTGCTTTATACACAAACCCTTCTGCTGCCCCTGTGTCCAGTAATCACTCGCAGATGGTGGCCCTGCCCAGCAGGCCCAGGCCTGCAAGCCAGATGATGGTGGCTCTCCTGGGTCCCCATACCCTGAGCTGGGCCTGATAGGAAGACAGGGAGCAGGGCTTCCTGGGGACTGTCTGGGCGTGGAGGCCCTGTCCCCTGCACCTCCTCCCCAAGGGCCTGGGGAAGCTCTGCTCAGCCTTGAGAGTACCTTCCTGAACATCAGGAGTGGAGTTCTTGGAGCCATCTCCCCACTGTGGAGTCCCCACTTGTACACTGGAGTGAGGGCCACAACAGCTGTGTAGTTTCCAGAAGGTTGACAGGACTCACCTAGCAGGGGCCATCCTGGCCCCATCCTTCCCTTTCTGCTGCTGCTAAGTCGCTTCAGTTGTATCCGACTCTGTGTGACCCCATACATGGCAGCCCCCCAGGCTCTACCATCCCTGGGATTCTCCAGGCAAGAACACTGGAGTGGGTTGCCATTTCCTTCTTCAGTCTTCCCTTTCTGAGGGCTCAAACCCTGGCTGAGCTCTGACCCTACCAGGTGGGCTGTGCAGCTCAGGTGTGTGGAGCACCTGCTGGATGAAGGGACTCCTGGGTGGATGCACAGGTGTGGGGCTGGATGGGGTCTTGCCAGGAGTGCTGAGGACCTGACTGGCTTGAGAGCACTTTGTTGGGCTGTGTCATTATGTACACGCGTGTTCTGAGCACCTGTGAGCCATAAGTGTGCAAGGTCATGTGTGTCAGTGCCATCTGAGGCTACTGGGCTGGGTGCCCTCTGCTGACTTCCACTTGGGTCTGCAGGGCCCACCTGCGCCCCCAGTGCCCAGTGCAGGGCATCCACCAGCTCTGCAGTGTCTAGTGTCCAGCCATGAGTCCCAAGCCATAGGTGGCTCTCAGGCCACAGCAGGTCTCGGGACTGCCTTTGCCTCAGGTCCTCAGACCTCTCCTGGCTGCAGGAGCACCAACCATAGGGCAGGATGGAAACCAGAGGGGTCTCAAGCTACCTAGGGAAAGGCTGGAGAGCTGGCCGGATCCTGCAGTGCTTGCCCAGTGGCTGTGGGTCCAGGGAGGACAGGAGCCTCCATGGGCGTTGGAAGGGCCTCACTCTCCAGCAGCATCCAGCCACTGATACTTGCCCACCAGCCCCTCCCAGTCTCCAGCGAGTATCACAGCCCTCACTGGATGGTGGCCTCTGCTGGCCTCTGTGCTGTGCCTGCCTCCCCTAGAGCACCTCTGCCTCCAGAAGCTGAGCCCAGAGGGGCCCTGGCAGCCTCGGAGCACTTGGGAGAGGGGACTGGTCCAGGTTGGGGTCAGGCGGTTCTGGGGTGTGTGTCCTGGAGTCCAGCAGGGGAGGGCTTGGGGCCTAGACTGGGTACCTTTCCCTGCCTCCACCACAAGCCTTGGTTGGATCAGGCCCTGAGGCTGTTGGGTGGGCTGAGGGCTTGGGAGGGGCTGTGCTTGGTTGGCTCTCACAGACCAGGAGGGTTGCAGAGAAGGGGTAGGTGCAGAGGAGGCTGGGCAGGACAGAATGGGGGTGGCCTGGGCACTGGAGAGTCCCACAAATGGCTCGGGTTTGGGGTCACAGGTCCTGGGAGGTGATGCTGGATGAGAGAGGAGGCTGTGGCTGCTGGTGTGACCCTGGGGTCCAGTTGCTGCTCCAGGCTGCCACTCACCCAGGCTGCCAGAAACCCCCTGCCCATTACTCATAGCTTGGCCTCTTGGGGCAATGTGGTGACCTTGGTCCCTGAGGGGCCTCCCCATGGGCATCTTTGGGACAGGCTCTGTGAAGCGAGGGGTGCAGGTATTTGTCCCTTGGTGCTTTGGGCCCCGCCCTACGGGGTGATGGGTCCTTCATGCTGTGGCCTGTGTTTCCCGGCTCTTGGAGAGATTCTGGGCAGCAGATGGAAGAGATGGTGGGGGGGTGGGGGAAGGNGCAGGTATTTGTCCCTTGGTGCTTTGGGCCCCGCCCTACGGGGTGATGGGTCCTTCATGCTGTGGCCTGTGTTTCCCGGCTCTTGGAGAGATTCTGGGCAGCAGATGGAAGAGATGGTGGGGGGGTGGGGGAAGGGGCGGAGGCTCCGGGTGGGTGGGGATAGGCCAGAGCAGTGACGTTGGAGAAAGGGGCCTCATAAGTCACGGCCTTCCTGTGACTGGAGTGGGACAGGAGCACACGGGACCGGGGGACGCTGCCTGGTAACAGGAGCAGGTTGGTGACTCACCTGGAGCCTGGGTGGGCAGGGGCTGCTCCCATTAGGGGCTGCTCCAGGTGTGTGATTTGAAGATGAGCTTGACCTTCTAGAGAGGCTTCAGGGTAGGGGGGAGCTGAGTTCCTGTGGGTGCAACAGGACCGGATGCATGGGGTCTGGTGGGGGTGGGGCCTGGACCCCTAGGGTCACGGGTGGAGGAGGGCAGACACTGTCAAGGGATCCCGATCACAGCCTTGACCTCTGTGCCCCTGGCAGGGTCCCACGGAGGTTCCGGGGAGGGCAGCCTGGTTTCAGAGTGTGGAGGAGGGTCAGAAATTGAGGTCACCAGGTAAACTGTGCCTCGTCCTCTAGCCCCTCCACAGCCAACTGTGCCCTCCACAGGACCTTGTGAGCCCCACCGCCAGGGATGTGGCTGGGCTGGGGATCCCAGGGGCCTGAGATCCTGCCCTGCATTCCTCTCTTTTCTGTCAGTGAAGGCCTGGAGGGAGCACCCCCAGGACCCAATCCCCCTTCAGGGCTTCCCCCTGACTCACTGAGAGGCCAGCTGGGGTCGAGAGGCTGGTGTCCTTGGGGGCGGATTCTTGGCCAGAACACCTCCTCCTGGGCTGGCAAGTGGGCAGCACAGCTAGGGTCCTGCTCCAACTGGGGTCCCACCTTGACGCTGCTCAGGGATGCAGGCAGGACTGCCCACCTGGGCCTGCTTCCCAGCCAGACCTCTCGGCCCTGATGCTGGCCACCCCAGGCTGGTCTAATGACAAGTAAGTGGGCAGAACAGCAACCAGGCCCTGTGTGGGGCTGTCAAGAAGGATGGGATGCAAAAGCTGGTGATGGGCAGGTGAAGGGCTGCTGACCTGTGGACCCGGGAAGCCTCCGAGGCCTTTTGGACCCCAGCCCCTATAGACAGGAGAGTGGGTGTCCGGAGGCGTCTGGGTGGGGCTCAGTCCCCGGCCCACAAGGGCAAAGAAGATGAACAAACTCTGGCTCAGAGATCAGGAAGGGATGGATGGACGAACAGACAGGTGGCTGAGTGGCCTCTTCTCCTGCAGGCTGCGCACCATGAGCATCCGCGTGAGCCCTCATCTCGGAGTCGGCCTCTGTCTGTATCTGAGTGTTACCCTGAGGCTCAGCCAGGGACAAGGTGAGGACATGGGTAAGGGTTCCTGGAACTGTAGCTCCCGCCTGACCCCCACCCCCACCCCCAGGCCATACCTGCCCAGGGCACAGGCTCCCCCTGTAGGACCAGTCTCCCTCTGGCCCTGAGCAGCTGCTGCTCCCAGGGGCTCAGGTACTCAGGGGACGGAGACAGGAAGGCGGGACAGCTCTGCCACCAGCGTCACCTTCAGCTGTGTGGCTTGACCTTTGGCATTGCGGTTTTCCCTTTTAGTTGGGCTTTTTTTGTATTATCCATTTGTTAACACAAATGTGCATTAATGCACTGTGCATTTGATTCACTCTTGCATTAGTGATTTTTTTTTTTTCATCATTCTCTGGACTCATTTTTCATCGTGAAATTTTCAAACAACAGAATCTAGAGTGAAAAGTGACCCCCCCACACCCCCGAGGAGAGCCCAAGATGCCGCCTCCAGCAGGTCCGTGATCCTTTCAGCTCATTTATGGCCACGGGCAGCACCTTGGTCGGCTGTCCCCCATCCAGTGAGGGGACCCTCAGCTCCCTATGGGTTGTGTCCCTTTCAGGGTGATGCTCAAACCCATCAGGGAAGGCTGGGGAGACCAACCCTGGGAGGTGGTGTTTGAGTCACGAAGCGAGCCTCCTCCACACCGACCCCCAGCCATATCCCTGGCATGTGTCCAGTTCCCATAGGTGCCGAGAGGGTAGGAGACCTCTGAGCTAGTCTTCACGGGGGGCGCAGCAGGGGCCTGTCACACAGCCACGCAGCCTGGAGTCTTGGCTCCTCTAACTACCTTCTTACCAGCGGCACATCCTCCTGACTCTGATTTTGCTCATAGATGGTTGCGCCCTCCATCCCTGGGGCTCTGACAAGATCCCCCCAAGGGGACCAAGTCACCAAGGAACCCCAAACACTCACACATAGACAGCACGAGGCCCCTGCAGACTGTGGGTGGACTGCGGCGGGTCGGGTGGTTGGAAGATGGGGGCGGGACCCCTACGTCCAGGCTGCCCTTCCCTGAGAATGGCCCTGTAGGGGGTGCCCCTGGCTGGGTGCTGTCTCCCCGGCGCCTGCCAAGGCTCCGAACCTGCAGGCCCAGAAGGCAGCTCGGGATGCCCCCCCGACGACATCTCAGGGGTGCAGGCAGACAGAGGCTCTTCATGAGCTGGGCTCCCACTCGCAGGCGTCTTTTCAAGGCCCCCACTGCTGAGACATTCCTGCCTTTCAGCTCAGGCTCCAGGGGGCAGGGGGCCCATCCGGAGGCCTAGCCCAGCTGCTCCCGCTCTGAAGCAGCCATTGTGTCTGCCACGGGCTCCCCCCACCCCTGCCCTTCCCCTGTGCCCCTGCTCTGAGGCGGGCAGCCAGAAGAAGCCCATCTCTGTCCCCACTTTCCAAAAATAGTCACCCACACGAAGGAGCTGCCGGAAGCTTGGAAGTCAGGCTATGCTGGAGGGCTCAGGCCTCCTTGGCCCCTTCCTCCTCCCAGGATGGCCAGGGCACTCGCCCCAGGGAGCCCCCGCCCCCAGGCACCCCCACCTCCTGGGCTGTGTGACCATGGCACCAGGGGATCTGCAGCTGTGTCTCCACTGCACTTCAGGGACTCAGGCGGGGAATTGGGGGGGTGGCCGGCCACTGCTGGCTCAGAGCCTGTGTCTCCACTGGGTGGGTGGGCAGTTAGGGCCACTGTGGGATGCTGGCCTGAGCCTACATCCATGGTTCAGGGCACCCCTAATAGAGCCAGGAGGGCTTCTCTGGACAGAAGTCTCCCCCACCCACATCTGCCCAGCAGCCTTGGACTGCGAGAAGGACCAGTCCTCCTCCAACACTGGCGGGGGTGAGGTGGGCTCCTCTTCTCAAATTTCCCCCCAGTGGCACTGGAGTCCCCTCTGAACCTCAGAGGGGCTGAGCCCCAGAAGGGCCGCAGCCTCCTTGGAACCTCAGGATGGGGCCCCACAGCTGATTGGGGAAGTCACCAAGGAGGATCGGTCCTGACCGCCTGTCCTGCTTCCCCAGCGAGTGGCCGCCTGAGGCTGACAGTGCTGCCTGAGGACCGGCTGCAGATGAAGTGGAGAGAGTCAGAGGGGAGCAGCCTGGGCTACCTGGTGCAGGTGAAGCCCAGGGCAGGTAGGGGCCCACGCCTTGCCTCTGTGCGGACCGACGGTGAACACGCTCAGCGTGGCAGTTGCAGTGCTGGCTCCCCTGGGCTCTGCCCTCCCGCCTCACTGTCTCCCCGCTAGCACAGGGAGGTTGTGGCGGAGAACAGGGCCCTTACAGTCCCCACCGTGTGTTCTCACACCTGGCACGTGCAGAAAGCAGTCAACGACTTTGCAGAAACAAGGACCCTCCCCAAGCTTAGAGCTCTCAGGATCCTGACAGTGCCAAGCCTGAGTAGCAGACTCACTCCATTTTAGGAGTTAAGATTGTTTGACGTTGGGCTTCAGCTGTTTCAAGAGCTGACTTGTCCTCAGAAACTCTTACTCCTGGGTGGAGCTCTTCAGGGTCTCAACCCCAAAGAATTTGGTGGGGGGAGGATGTGCCAAGGATGCACTCTCAGAGGGCCTGCCTGTCCATCCCTTCCTGGCAGGCAGCAGGAACCCAACAGACCTGGGCTTAAATCCTGATTCCAAGCAACTGTGTGACTTGATTTCCCATCTACAAAACGGTTGGGGACTTATGAAAATTATGCTGCTTGAGTCACGTGAAGCACCTGGGACCTCACCCTCTCGGCCTGTTCCACCTCCCCATGCAGGGCTGGGCCCAGGCTGGGGGCTGTCCACTTGGCAGGATGTTGGACAATGGGCAGGCTTGTGAGTCCTTTCTCTCTTAGTCCCCTTTCTAGCAGGTGAGGTCCAAGAATTGCCAGGCATTCCTGACCTCTGATCAGTCACTCCTATTACCTCCGTGGCTGCCTCCCCTGAGAGCACAGCAGCATGGCCTTGGAATTGTTTCTTTGTTTTTAGCATAGACTCACAGTCACACTGGGACGTGCTTACAGGCTCATGGCTGTGTGCTGTCCAGCCTTTGTGCACAGGCAGCAGGCCCCTCCCCACGTGCAGCCCTGTCTGCACAGACACCTCCATGGTGTCCCCAGCGCTGCTCTGATGGCTCCTGGAGAACTTACGGATCCCCCGGTGGACCCTGAGATGAGTCCCTCTGGGGAGGAGCACAGGCCACTCCCATCCGGTCCTAGAGAGAGATACAGAGATCTCTCCCCCTACTCCCTCCCCTGGCCCAAGGGGAGGAGCTAGGGGAGGGGAAAAGGGGGTGCCAGGCAGATTTCACCACTCCCAACACACATGGACACATATGTACACACATGCACACCTGCAGGCGTAAGTGCACACACGCATGCAGATACCACCCGCCTCAGCTGCCTTGATCCCTCTCCCCACCCCCACCCTAGGGGACCCAGAACAGGAGGTGATGCTGACCACCAAAACCCCCAAGGCCACCGTGGGGGGCCTGAGCCCCTCCAAGGGGTACACCTTGCAGATCTTCGAGCTCACTGGCTCAGGGAACATCCTGCTGGCTCGCAGGGAGTTTGTGAGTAAGTGCCCTGGGGGTGCATGTGTGCAGAAGAGTCTGGGAGCCCATAGAGCCTCGATGGGCCTTTGTGGGAAGGGTTGTGTGGGCAGCCCCCAGGCCTCTGTCCCCCCTGCCGGGCAGTGGAGTCCTGATATCCCATCACATCTCTCTGCAGTTGAGGATCTGAAGAGTAACTCCGTGAGCAGGAGCAGCCAGAGGCCACTGGGGACAACCCTGGAGCCCACTCCCTCCCTTGTGGGGAGCCCAGACCTTGAGCCCCCAGGGGCCCTGGCCCCAAGCCAAGATCTACCCATACTTGGTGGGGCCAAATCAGGGGATGGTACGTGTCTGGGAACAGGGGGCAGTCTTCAGTGCCTCACCGTTTCCAGGTGGCCAGGAGGTGCTCCTTCCGCCTGCCCTCACACTCCTGCACTTAAGCTTGGCTGCCCGCTCCTGACTTCACTAACCCACTAGGGCAGATCAGCTGCTGGAAATGTCCTTGGGCCCCAGTGCCTGGTCCCACTACCTCAACCTCCGTCAGGTGCCCCCCAGCCTGAGTATGGCTGGTGAGGGGTAACACAGCTGTGACCTCCCCTAGGAGTACCTGATGAGGAGCAGCACCCACCCAGGGACCCCGCTCAGCCCACCCCAGGCCTGGAGGGGCCGAACCATGCCAGGACCTCGGCTGGAGGGAGGGGGGAGCCAGGTGAGATGGCTGGGGTGCCAGCATCTGCACGCTTGAGGGCAGGACCCACAGCACAGCATTTCCCATGAGGCCCTGCAGACAGAGCTGTGCCTCCCCCACCAGACCTGGAATGTCTCTGATTTTGTCTCCCCCATGAGACTTGGAATGGAAAAAGACACCTCCTTCCTTAGACCTCACGTGGATTCCTGGGGTCCAGGCCCTCCACTGTCTCCCAGTGGACTTGGGGTCTTACAGGGTAGTCTCCTCCACAGTGCAGGGCCTTGAGGCCAGAGGGTGCCTCCTGCATTCAGTGAGGGTCTCACCACACCTACCCAGCCAGGAGCCTCCAAGACGGGGTCTGGCCCTGGCTCTGGGTCTTGGGCTGGAGACACTGTGCACATCTCTGGGACCCCCAGATCAAGGGGCATGGCTTTGTCTCCAAAGAGCTCCTGGTCCTTAGGATAACCCTCATCACACACACAGTGAGGCCTCAGCCTAGAGCTGGTGGAATGGGCATCCACCTGGCACTGTCCATGGTGCTAACTCACCCCAGTCGGCTCTCCTTTGGACAGCCTCTACCAGCTGGGCCTGGGAGCTGGTGGGCAAGGAAGGTGTAACCTCCCCTTGGACAACTGAGCAGTGACCAGCACTGGCCAGGCCAGTAGAGGGTGGAGGTTCCAGAGCAACTAGATGTCCTATGAACCCCCTTTGGGGGGACTCAGGGAGGCTGGGACAGCGGGCTGAGCTTCACGTGTGGTTTTCTAAGTTTGGTGAGACCCTGGTACCTGTCCCCCAACACTTTGCTGCCCACCTCATTTGAAGCCAGAGCCCTGCAGCCCCTCCTCCTCTACCAACCTCAGGGAAGGAGATCCTGAGGACTGGAGCCCAGCCACAGGCAGTTCAGGATCCTGTAGCAGTGATGACATTGCCCAACACCTCACCTCCCTCTCCTCCCACCCCAGGCAGACCCCAGTTCCGCTGCACACCCCCCATGCCTGCGGACATGATCTTCCTGGTGGATGGGTCCTGGAGTATAGGCCACAGTCACTTCCAGCAGGTCAAAGACTTCCTGGCCAGCGTCATCGAGCCCTTTGAAATTGGGCCGGGCAAAGTCCAAGTAGGTGGGTCCCAGCCCTGCCCTTTGCCCTGCTGGGTTGGTCCTCACAATCCCACTCCCTACCCCCAGCTTTGAGAAGGGAGTACGAAGTGAAGGAGGAACCAAGGCTAAGTTCTCACCCAAACAAGCAAAACTGAGGTCCCCACCTGCACTGGGAAGACAGCTAGCTCCCAGGGGGACCTTGTGTGGAAAGTGGGGCTTTGCAAACATGGCTTCCCGGTGACCCGGGCAAGGCTGTGTGTGTCCTGCCCACCTGCCGTGTGCTCACTCCCCCCCACAGCCTGATTCAGTATAGAGGAGATCCCTCCCCTCCCATTCTGACTCAGTAGAGTGGGGACTCCTCCCCTTCCAGGCCTGACTCAGTACAGTGGAGCCCCCCAGACCGAGTGGGACCTGAATGCCTTTGGCACCAAGGAGGAGGTGTTGAATGCTGTGCACAGCCTCCGCTACAGAGGAGGAAACACGTTCACAGGTCTGCCTGCCCCAGCCCCAGCCTTGGCCCCACCCTCGAGGTCCGTTCAGGTCTTGTCTTGTGATCAGTCTCGCTTGCACCCTCAGATAAGGAGAGGCATGCATGAACCACGCCCGAGTCCTGTGTGTTCATGCCTTTGCAGAGGGCCAGTCTGCCTCGTTCATCCATGGTGAACGTGGCAAGTCAGGTAGTCCTGCTGAAAACAAGTGGCTCCTCTGGTCAGTAGAGGCTCCTGGGAGGGCCCACCAAGAGCTTGGGGGAGCCCTGTTTTCAGCAGTCCTCCTTAGGGGAAAGGACTGCTGACCCAGGAAGACCACACCCCCAGGCACAATCCCCTCCCTGATCCCCATTCACCCTGTGCACCTTGCAGCAGCAAGGTGTGGGATGCTGGCCCCTGGGTCTCAGGTGCCTGTGAGGGAAGGAGGGGGGAATCCCTGCCCTCCAGGCACCCGCAGCCTGAAGGGGCCAGGACCGCCATGGTGGGTAGAGCAGGTGGCCAGTGGCTGGTGGAGCCATCATGGATAGGCAGGAGTGTGCATGGGGGCATGAGCACTCTGCTCTCACTGTGCCCAAGGCCTGGCCCTGACCCACGTGCTGGAGCAGAACCTGAAGCCCAGAGCAGGTCTCCGTCCAGAGGCAGCCAAGCTGGTGATTCTGGTGACAGATGGCAAGTCCCAAGATGATGCCCATGCTGCTGGCCACGTGCTCAAGGGTCTGGGTGTCGACATCTTTGCTGTGGGTGAGCAGCTCCTCCCCACCAGGCTCTCAGTGGGTGTTCTCACAGAACACAGCAGGGTGGCTCCCAACTTCCCAGGCTGCAGGTCTTGTGGCCTCTGAGCGTCAGCACCCCCTCCTGCCCCCCAACCCCATCTATAAATGGGAGGAAGAGTCCCTGCTCTGAAGACCTGAGTTCCCACCTGGACAATAGGAGGTGGCCACACGAGCTGGCGTGGGCAGACTGGCCACTCCCTGGTGAAGTGGCCAGTTGGCAGTGTCATATTGTGGACATGTTTGTGGCCACTCCCTGCTCCCCACGTCATATGCCCTGGGGACCTCTCTCTGCTCCTGTAGCCAGCCAGTCACTAATTCCATCCCTTGGGAGGGACCTCCAGACCAGGGGCAGGGCTCCTGGAAACAGAGACCCTGCTCTGTGCCTGACCCCAGCCCCTGGATGAGCAGGACCCCAAGGAAAGCACACTGACCTCTCTCCTGGCTGCAAGCTCCACAGAGACCTGGGCAGGGATGCCACAGGCACCTTCACACCAACCTGTCTCTCACGGGCACCTGGCCAGGTGACCCCATTCCGGGGCCTGTGGGGTCTGGGGTCATTGGGAAGGGCCCTCTGCTGACTGGGTGACCGGCAGGGGCCCAGTGGTCCTGACTGCACAGCAAACAAGGGTGCCGGGTGGACTAACCCTCAACCCTGTGGCAGGCGTGAAGAATGCTGACGAAACTGAGTTGAGGCTCCTGGCATCCCAGCCGCTGGACATCACTGTCCACAACGTGCAGGACTTCCCCCAGCTCGGGACACTCTCCAGCCTACTCAGCCGTCTCATCTGCCAGAAGGTCCAGGGCAGGAGCCCGAGTGGGGGCCCAGGTGAGCGACGCAGCTGGCACAGGGACAGGGTCGCCACACAAGGTGCAGCCCCACCAGGTCCCCTCCTACTGGGCTCTCAGGGCTCCCAGAACAACTGGGGAAGCCCTGTCCTTCCTGGAAGTGGCTGCCAAGGGGCGCAGGCAGAGCCACTGACACCAGCCTCCCCCTGGGCCTGGGTTCCTCTCCCTCCCACAGCTACACCGGCCCTGGACACCCCTCCCGCTCCCACCAGGCTGGTCCTGACCCAAGTGACCTCCTCCAGCATCCTCTTGTCCTGGAGCCCGGCCCCACAGCCGCCCCTCAAGTACCTGATTGTGTGGAGGCCTTCCAAGGGCGGCTCCCCGAGGGAGGTGAGCACCGCCCCCCACCCCCCCACCCCAGGCAGGGCTGGAGTAACGCCCATGGGTGACAAAATCAAGGTGAATGAGGAGCAGGTGCGGGAGGTTTATGGAACCACGGCCCCACACACCCATGGATGGCAGGGTTGTGCTCACGCCTGTGTGACGGACTGATGGCCCAGACCTGCCCTGGGGACACAGCTGTGCAGGGAGTGAAGGCTGACCCAGCACACTTGCCTGCTCCCCTGCACCCCACCAACCTGCTCCTTGCGGCTCCTACTCCAGGTGGTGGTGGAAGGGCCCACCTTGTCAGCACAGCTGCACAACCTGACATCTAGCACCGAGTACCTGGTCTCTGTGTTCCCCCTCTACAAGGCTGGCGTTGGCGAGGGCCTGCAGGGCCTGGCGACCACAGGTGTGTGTGTGTGAGTTCAGGGTTGTAGGGGCTTCCCCCACCTGCAGCCTGCCCTTGGAGCCCGGCACCCTTAAGGTTGTCTGAACCCAAGCAGGGTACCACACCCAGCAAAGGCCGAGTCATTGGGCCTGTCTGACTCTCAGTATCCTCTTCTGAGCACAAGTGGCATCCTTTGTATCGTAACCCTAACACAGCAGGGACCCATTACTGTTGCTGCCACACTGTGGAGCTGCCACCCTGCCTGGCCTGCAGCTCCCCCAGGACTGCGTGAGACCCCCCACCCAGCAGCTATATTGAGATACACCCCATAGTCACCTGTTCACAGAAGGTGATACTGTTGTCTTCCATATAGTCCCAGCATCGTGCACCCGTCACCCTGAAGGGAGCTCCACACCTTAGTGGACACCCCAGCCCTCCCCTCCCCCACAGTCCTTGCCGACCCCTGATCTGCTCTCTGTCTCTGGGGTTTTCGGATCCTGGACCCTCCATCTAAATGGGACCACACAGGCTGTGGCCTCTTAACCCCAGGCCACAGCCCTCCCACCCTCAGGTCAGGTGGCCTTAATAGAAACCTGCGGGGTGATCCAGGGTGAAATCAGTTCCAGGACTTACAGCCAGTCGTCTGTCCTCTCCCACCCATGTGGTCTTCCCCTCTCTGTGTCTCCATCAGGACACACCTAGCCCGTGCCTACCAAGGGACTGACAGGTGTCTGTCCTCCCCAGACTCCCGCTGGTTGATAGGTCTGATTTCTGCCTGCTGCCGCATTTTTAAACTTTCTGCCCCCCGTCTCCCCCAGCACCCCTGCCCCCGCCCCAGGCGCTGGCCCTGGCTTCAGTGACACCCAAAACTGT
>SJYA01001897.1:747188-794402 GCA_006410615.1 Neotragus moschatus | reverse complement strand
TAGACACGGCTTTTGCCGTAAGCACCTTCCTAGTTTGTACTCACTGTCCAGACAAGGCTGGCAGGTACTGTCATGATGCCCTCCCCAGCCCCCTCCCTCACCCCCACCACGCTAAACCTCAGCCTGTGAGATGAAACAAGGATCAGTGCCTGTCTGAGGTCAGGGACCATCAGCCCTAAACTTTCAACCTCAACTTGTGGGCTGGACATGCTGCCCCCAGGCCCCAGGGGGTTCAGGACCCACCTTCCCTGGGTCAGAGCAGGGCCCCCAAGAAAGGAAGGCAGTGCCACCTGCACCCCTCACTCAGGCACATCCTCCTTCCCCTTGGGGGAGCCTGGAGCCCTCAATCAGACAGGGCAGGCGGAGGCATGGGCAGCCTGGTGTGTGGGGGCCCACGGGCCCCGGGGGAGCCCAACAGGACTGCAGGTGGGCGCAGGAGACCAGGAGGTCCTCATCGGGCTCAGCACCTCAGGGACACCCGGCCAGGCTGGCGAATCGGGGCTGGGGGCCCAAGGGTCAGTGCCCAGAGAAGTACGTTCAGATAGAGGGCTCACTGTCCTGCCGGCACCCGGGGCCTGGTGCACATGGCATCATGTCCTGATGGTGTCAGCTGAACACCAGACCTGTCCAGCCTCTGCTTCTGCAGGACGGTTTCCCTGTTGCCTCGAGTGAGCCCGCACGTGCCCCTGGATCCTGGACACCAACATCTGACCCCTGGAGCAGCTGGAGAAGAGGGTCCAGAGGTGCAGGGAGAGGAGGCAGAGGCCGGCCTGGAAACCTTCCCTCTGTCCGTTTCCTGTTCAGATAAACGTGCATGCTTGTCAAGGGAGGTGGCTGCTCATTGCCAGGGACTCCCTCATCCGCCCCATCCCCCACCAAGTGGAGTCCCAGATTCCCTCCCCGACCCGTTTCTCAGAGACAAGCTGCCATTCGTCCTTGGTCGTGAGGATCCCCCCACCATGGCCTCCCTCACCCCTTTCTTCCTGTGAGACCGCTGAAGCCTCCAGGCCCTGGTACCCACAGCCCCACCTCTCCAGGAATCAGGCCCCACCCAGGGCTCTCAGCCTTGGGCACACTGTGAGTCAGCAGGGTGGGGTGGGTTTGGAGAACGTGTCCAGCCCACCCCCAGATGCTGAGGTGACCATTCTGGGCCCAGCCAGGGGCCCCCGACCTCCCTCGTAGTGGCCCCTCTAGTAACATCTGGCTCACCCTCAGGTGTTCAGGCCTCATGGAACCCCGACCTACTGGCCCCTTACCTTGCCACTGACCAGTGCCTCTCACCTCGACCAACCTGGGCACCACAGCCTGTGCAGTGACCCCGTCCCTTAGCTCCCCCTCTGCCAGGGAAACCCGCCAGCCATGGGCCCTGGGGTGGCACTTGCTGTGGCCCATTCAGTAGCTCTCTGAACACTAGGAAGAGTTTGGGGCGGGGCCAGTGAGGGCTCCAAGGTGACACGGGGGCAGAAGCAGCACAGGCTGGGAGGGGGAGACCGTGGAACGTTCTGGGCAGGGACCCACCCGAGCAGGCCAGCCCCAACCCGGAAATGGCAGGAGGAGAGAGCAAACTGAGGACAGGCTGGGCTGGGGGTCAACCCACTAGCCTCGGAGTGTCTGGAAGCCCCCAGGGTTCAAGCACGGGCTGCCGTGACCTGGTGTCTATGTGAACGGCCTGTAGATGAGAGTGTGGGTGGCCACCAGCATCACCTCTGGCTGGGTTCAGGGGGGAGAGAGACCAGCCGGGCCCTGGCCCTTCACAGTTTGACCTGACCAAGGGCTGATATGAAGCCTCACAGGACAGTGAAAGTCCCTCCCAAATCTCCCCACTGCACACACACTCTTGCACCTTCCTGTGTGCACATAAGTCACTCTCACACATCCACACTCGCAGCACTATTTCCAAGTCTAGGAGCCAAGGTAACCTGGGGAAAAATGACATGTGAGCCGAGCAGTACTCGGGAGAAGAAGGGGAATGAGTCCCCGTTTAGTCCTTTAATTTAAAATCACAGTGTCTTCAAAGAGTTGGAAGGATGGTTAGTAATAACAGAGCCAAAATTAACAGGCTTGAGGAAATACAGCATGGAAACATGACAAGAGAAATAAAGTCAGTGAGGCAGGCTTGGTAATTACAGCCTGACCACAGACAGGCTGAGAGATCACTAGAGAGGCTACCCAGTAGGCTCGGGAAAGGATAAAATAGCAAAAGCAAGAGTTGCCTCCACACAAGGGGCTCCCAGAGGAAGCAGCGAGTCTATGAGGGGTCGGAACGTTGAAACAGGCGCTTTTAAAGGTTTGAGAATTAAAAAAAAAAAAAAAGATTTGAGAATTAGAGAAAGACTTAAAATCCCAGACTGAAGGGCTCAAAAGGCCAAATGGGACCAGGTTTTAAAATGTGCTTTTAGATTCACTGACGCAAAAACACACAGAGATGGTGGGGAAAGACTTTAAACCCTTTTCTACAAGAGGACAAGAGCCGCTTGACATCAGAACACGGGAGAAAATGACCTCAGAGTGTTGAAGGGAAAGGCTTGAATCTTAAATGTGGGCAGAACTATTACTGAAACGAATAGGATGAAAATACATCCTGAGACCCAGGCCTAAGAAGGCAAGTCACACATCACACAGGATCCCTTTGAACCTGGCTGGGGGCAGTTTCAGCAGAAAGGGAAAATCATCAGCACTTAGATTCACTACACCAGAAATCCCTGGTGAGTGGCTTCCTAGGTGGAGTTAGTGGTAAAGAGTCTGCATACCAATGCAGGAGATGTAAGAGACACGGGTTCAATCCCTGGGTCGGGAAGATTCCCCCCTGGAGGAGGGCAAGGCAACCCACTCCAATATTCTTGCCTGGAGAATCCCATGGACAAAGGAGCCTGGCGGGCTACAGTACATAAGGTTGCAAAGAGTCAACACAACTGAAGCAACTTAGCATGCATGCGACTTAACATGCACACACACACACCTGGGTGAGTAAAAACTCTAGTGATGTTTGCTGTTCACGGAACCATCAAGCCCTCCCCAGACCCTCATGTCCACAGTGACCTAGAACTAGATTCCAGGTTGCTCCAGAATCCCCAAGGGGCAGCAAGGTGCTTGCTTTGTCTAGAGGTGGGAGGCCTGATGGAGACAGTTTTCATACCAACTTATCAAGCTCTTAAAGAATATATACGTGCGTGCATCTGTGCTAAGTCACTTCAGTCATGTCCAACTCTTTGTGACCCCGTGGACTATAGCCCACCAGTCTCCTCTGTCCATGGGATTCTCCAGGCAAGAATACTGGAGTAGGTTGCTGGGGCCTCCTCCAAGGGGTCTTCCCAGCCCAGGGATCAGATCCACTTTTTTTACATTGCATTGGTAGGTGGGTTCTTTACCAAGCACCACCTGGGAAGAACTCGAAGACTACAAACACTGTTATATTAGGGGCAGCCACCAGGAGGGAGAAGACTGAACATATGACCTTCAAGATTAGCCAACTGGATCAAATTTTCTTCTGTGGGAGGGGACAGAACACGTGCAAACAGGAAAATAAGGGAGATGGCCTAACCAGATACTCGTGGAGCAGAAATCACAATAAGTGGTGGGGGGGTTAGCTCTTCAAAAGATTGCATTAAAAGGCAAGATACAGCTTCCTGCTTCTAGTCATGATGGAGTAGCTCACCCCAGACCAAAACCCATTAAAGAGCAGGGAAAATATACAAGGAAACTTTTTAGATATTTTACTGTGGAATGGTCAGTGTTTCAACAAATGGTGCTGAAACAACCCTCCCAGGTGGGTCTGGGAGGCACCCAGGTGTCAAGTTATCACAAGACACACAAAATGAGACACAGTCAACACTAACAGAGGAAACGGACGCCCAGAGAGACCTGCCCGCAGGCCGGTGGAGGCGACAGAGAGACAGACACGTTTTAGTTTACTGGGACAGAAGAACGTGACTCAGCACAACAAACTGCTTATGGATGGAGACATGGTCATGGTGGGTGCTGACCGCACCACACCCAGTGAAAGAACAGTACAGAAAGGCCGTGAACTGGGGGCTCCACTCAGACCAAGGTCACGGTGTGGGAAGCCCCTCTCCAGGGAGGAAACCAGGCATAGGCTGGAGGGGCTGGAGGGGTCTAGGGTCAAATTGAGTTAAAACTCACTGATCTGAGGGCTTAAGACCAGGCATTTTGTTGTAGGTAAATTTTATGTCAATCAAAAAACAAAAAAAAACACCCTGGAGGCAAGTAGCCCAAAATAGTGGTCGTGGTTAATTTGGTGGGAATGTGGGTGATTTATTCTGCATGTGGATTTTCTGACTTGTTTTCGAGTCTCAAAAAAGGACAACACAGAAACCAAAAAGTGGGAGCTGTCATCCTCCCTGGGGCACCTGGTCTCTTCCAACCCAGGAAAGAGCAACTGCACACGGGCCCCAGGGCCCCCACTGCTTCCCCACATCTGGCGCCGGATCCGCTTACGTAAGGAGGATTGGGGTGATGACGTCTGAAATCTGCGTCCGGGCTGCGACCTTGGGGCCCGTCCTGTGTCCTGGTGAGCTGCCAGTCTGGGCTCTCCCCGAGCATCCCGAGATGATTGGTGCCCAGTAGCCTTCAGGGGGCAGGTGCCAGTCAGATGGCATCCTGAATATCCAGGGGGCTGGTCTACGGTGAACTCGTCTCCTCCGCCCGGGGTAGTGCCCTCCAGCGGAACCTCTGCAGAAATGTCTTTGAACTTCACTAAATTATTCATTCAATTCTCCCAAGTTCCTCGTGACCCCAGCACAGCCTGAGGGGAGACTCAGGGCTCTAACCTGCCAGCTACACCCCTGACACACAGGTTCTGGAGAGGCATAGCTTGACCATCACTGGACAAGCGATTCCTTGGGCCTGGGGAGGCTCCCTCCACCCAGATGTGGCTCCAGGGGGAGGGGCCACACTGTCCAGATCCCACCTGGCATCTGGAGCCTAAGGGCTTGCAAGAATCCAGAGAGTGGGGGCAGCCCACCCCCACATTACCACAGGGCCAGTGTTTCGCCGGGGTCTCAGGGGACACTGTGGTGGTCCCCGGTGCTCAGCCCCCATGAGGAGGGGACACTAGGCCCCTGGGGCCATTGCCCTCCAACCACCCCCTTTTGGGCAGGGCAACCGCCACATGATGTGAGGCAGAGGCTTTTGGGCTGTGGAGAGTCCCCTCCACTCCCATTTCTCAGCCCCTCCCCTGCAAGGCACCACACTGCAGAGGGCTCGAGCTAGCCGGACAAGCGGTCCTCAGGGCCTCTGGAGTCACCACAGCTGCCATGTCAGGGAGGTCTTACCTGTTACTATGCCCCAGAGGGATCCCCCGACTGTGAGGGGAGGGGAAATCAAGGGAGGTGTTGGGTGGGGAGCCCAGATCTGGGTCCCTCACGAAGTCTCAAGTCCATGGGAGACCTGGGGGCATCACCAGGCCAGCAAAGTGTCTGCCCAAGACCCAAGCACCCCTACCAGGGAGATAGCTGGGCTGCCTGGGGTCGAGGGTCCCTCACCTGAGGGGGACCTGCACCTGATTCTCCTCCACGGGGACCATGTCTAACCATTCCAACTCCAAGGCTCCTCAGGTGCTAAATCTGGGCTTTGACTAATGTGCCCACAAGAGACCAAACCCAGAACCTAATCAGAAGCCCCCCACTCCCCAGCTTGGAACCCCCCAGCCACTAAGATACCCCCTGCTTGGACCCTGCCACCAGCAGCTGAGGGTCATGTGTTTGCTGACTCACCTCTGGGGTCAGAGAGAGCAAGCCTGAGGACCCAGGGGTGCCCCAGGCCGGGATCTATGCCTGGGTCTTGGGGATCCCACAGGGATCAAGGGCTCTGGGGGCTAAGAGGGGCTGAGGGTGGCTGAGTGGCATGGCCTGGGGATATCCTGGGACGTTTGGTGAGAGCCATCAGCCGCACGTCCTTGCGGGAAGCCATCATGTCGCCATGCTCTGGTTAAACTTTAATAAGACAGGCAGTGACACCGCCCTGCAGACACTCAGGCATTCACCAGTCCCCCGGCAGGTCCCCAGGGGTCAGCGGCTCCTTCTAAGGCCGTCTCATAGCAGACAGAGGATGGGGGGCAATCTGGTAAGTGGTATGACCCCATCGAGTTCAGGGAGTCCAGAGTCCAGGCCCCTAGATCATGCCAGCCAGCCAGGGCGGCAGGAAGAGGCCGGCAGTCCCTAGCAGGCAGACGATGATGAACACCCAGAGAAAGATGCGGTCGATGACCATGGCCACGTACTTCCAGTCCTCTTTCACCTGCAGACAGACACACACGGTCACTCCCAGCTGCCTCCCTCAGGCCTCGCCACAGCAAGAAACTTCTAGAGCCTCTGTTCCTATTCTTGCCACCAGGGTCGCCAAGGTTGCAGGCATACCTGTACTAGGTAAGGGGAGCGGAGGGGATGCAGCGAAATGGCTTTGTGTGAAGTCTGGGCTCAGAAACCCTGGGCTGCAGGTGTCAATGCTCTCTAGGGAAACGGGGTCCAGCATGGTGGCCCTACCAATTCCACCAGCCTGGCAGGTGCCTGAGCTCCCAGGAGGTAGTGATGAGGATGCCTCTGAAGGAAGGCTAGGGTCTAGGCTGTGACATGGTCAAGTGTGCTCTGGGTTTTTGATACTTGGTGGCACCATGGGGACCACCCTGCCCCTGCATTTACAGATGGAGCCAGTGAGGCTGGAGTCGGCAGGCACCCAAAGCCCCTCGCAGTGCAAGGTGAGGGCCAAAGCACCCTGGATAGTAGTGCTGGGGGGGAGCTGACCTCCAGCAAGAAGCCCAGGGCAGTGCTCACAGCTGGATGTCCTTCACTCCTGCCTCTGCCCAGGGCGGGGCTCACAGCTGGCTGCCCAGGTGGCCTGAGCCTCTCATGGTCAGTGGGTTGCTCAGGTCTGTCTCCAAAGCCCCTGAGGGCGAGGGTCACACGTGAATGCAGGCACAGCCCTGTGCTGCAAGCAGGTTCTGAGCGTTCAGCTGCTGGGTGGAGCGCTCCCCAGGGACAGGGGAGGAGACCCCAGGCTAGAGGTGGGGAACATGCTGAGCCCACCACCTGCAGCCACTCCCTGCACCTGGACCTGACGAGGAAGGTGGCTGCACCATCTGGGCTGAAGGGGGGACACAGAGGCCCAGAGGCAGGACAGGACATGTTACATGTCCACTCTGGGGGAGTGAGTCTCAACCCTACCTGGGGTGCCCCCAGGCAAAGCCTCAGGGAGGCCACAGGCGGGTCCTGGGTGGGCCATTGTCGGCACTTGAGTGACCAGAAAGGAGGGGCACCTGGGCTCAGGCCCGCTGGACCCTAGCAGGTCCCACAGGCCTGGCCAAGGGCAGGCTCAGCCTCCCATTTGGGGGGCCTTGAGAGAAAGAGAACTTTTCACTGCAGTTTTCTGCTCTGATGTTTAAAGAAATCAGTGGCATCATGATGGTTTTAAGCCAAAGCTGAAAGGGCTGAGTTTATTCTCGGGTAACCAGAGTAAATGGGGTCACTTGTAAGGGAAGGAGTGACAGGACCCTCTGTTCCAGGAAGCAGCCGGTGGTGCTGCCACATCCGAGCAGGAGCAGCTTTCCAGCCACCCCCTTGGAGGTTGAAACGCTGCTCACAAAGCCGCCCAGCTCCCATCCCAGGTCAGTTCCTTTGAAGTTGCTTTGCTTCCCAGAACCTGGGCACAATGCCAGAACCAGAACCTGGTCATGACAGCTAGGCCTGTGATGCGGATGGAGGGGTCTGGGGACAAGGGGCTGGCCCTGCACTAAGAACCACTGGGTGCCTCCGAGATCCTGGTGACACTTCAAAGGCCTCGGTCTCTTCTCAGCAGCCCCTCAGACCTGCATGTCAGAGCTCCTCAAGAACTGGGGAACGCAAGGGGCCCAGAACCAGTGTCTCCCAGGTGGAACCTTCCAGAAACCCTCGGATGACTTCACAACCCCTTGGGATTCAGGGGACAGCTAGGAGACTGACTCGCAGTTGGGTGGGGTGGCCCAGCCACAGGACAGACAGTCCCCAGGGATCATGTGTGTCTGGGAAGCGATCACGAGCTGTTCCCGAGGAGGCAGAGGGATGGAGAGGTGAGGGAGGGAACTGCAGTGTCTTGCCTGCCCACAGGCCTGCAGTCCTGCAGGAGGAAGCTGATGTGGGGCAAGGTCACAGCCCAGGCTGAGCGGCCAGTAATGGCCAAGCAGACTGAGCGGAGCCCTCCCCAACCCGCCTGTGTGCTGCCCTGCCCCACCACCCAGGATCTGCACCGGGGCTCGGCCTTCAGCCTGGCCCACCTTGCAGTCCCGACTCCACAGGGCCCTGAGTATGACCCGTGTCTGAGCACCTGCCCTGCCCGCCCAGACTCCAGGCGCCGTCTCTCTGACCAGGCATGAGAGTGCTAGCCAGAGGGCCCTGTGCCCCAGGCCTGACTTCTCCTCTCTCTGTGCTAGGCCACAGAGGCCACTCAATCTCATCCCATCTCCTCTCAGCACCTCTCACCACAGACCCTCCCCTGGGGGCCCACAGCAGGGTAGGGGGCACTTGAGGTCAAGGGAGGCGCTCACCAGGTGCAGATGGTGCTGGGGGCTGCCTAACACCCCACCTGCAGGCAGGCTCCTTGTGCCCTGAAGCCCAAAGGAACACCAGATGTCCACTCTGCTCCAACAGCCACTGGGCCACCACTGGGGGGACCTCCTGCCCCCAAACTGATGGAGGCATGGGGCACAGGGAACAGCCGGGTTGGGGTCCTGGTTTCTCTGTCTTTCACCAGTCACCTCTTCCTTCAAAGTGGATGGGGCAGTAGGGCCCCATGACATGGACAGGGCAGCAGGTCCCCATGACATGGACAGGGCAGCAGGTCCCCCCCCAGGTGGCTGTGGTGGGGACTTACCGAGAAGTCTGTGTCTTCCGCCTTCAGGTGGTCTGCGATGTACTGGACACCCTCCACCGCCCGTGCCAGGGCTGGCGACAGGGGCAGGGGCGGTGCTCTGGTGCTGGAGGTCTTGAGCGTGGCATTTGGGGCCCCTGGTTCCTTCTTGCACTGGCACTTGCAGGGGGAGGCCTGGTCTGGGGGCAGGAGCTCGGCTGAGGGGGCCTTGGTTGGAGAGGAGGGGGAGCTATCTGCCAGGCGGGCGGCTGGTGAGGCAGCCTCCTCTCGTGGCCCGCAGTACTGGATGCTCCGGGACCGGCACCGCACCCCATCCTCCGCCGCTTTGCTGGGGCTGGACATGTGCTGGACACTTAGGGACCGGGTCTTGGTGAGCCCCGGGCCCTGGGTGCCGGTGAGTGGATGGCAGGGCCCAGGAGATAGGCAGGGGCTGGTCTTCTTGGCCTCTGAAGGCTGCAGAGTCGGCTGGTCAGAGGGCGTTGTACGGGCTGGCTGGGGCTTGCTGGGTTGGTCCACCCCACAGGTCAGGGACGGAGACCGGGCAGGCTCCCCCTGGGGCTCCGGCCAGAAGTGCGGAGCGCTGGCCGCCTTGTGCATGGACTCGATGAGCCGCCGGCAGTGGTCCTTGACCACAGACGGCCGCTTCATGAAGAGCAGGCGCGGCACGATGTCCAGGAAGACGCGGCGGACCCACGCGGGCATGGTGTGTGTGCGCGGAGAGCGGTGGTGCACGTTGAGCACAAAGACGGTGATGATGATGGAGAGCGTGACGAAGATCATGGTGAAGAGCAGGTACTCGCCGATGAGCGGGATGACCAGCGAGGTGGACGGGATGATCTCGGTGATGAGCAGCAGGAAGACGGTGAGCGACAGCAACACGGAGATGCAGAGGGTGATCTTCTCGCCGCACTCGGAGGGCAGGTAGAAGACGAGCACGGTGAGGCAGGAGATGAGCAGGCAGGGGATGATGAGGTTGATGGTGTAGAAGAGCGGCAGGCGCCGGATGATGAAGGCATAGGTGATGTCCGAGTAGACCTCCGCACAGCACTCGTACTTGCGTGTGTTGTAGGTGCCCACGGCGTCCACGATGACCCACTCACCGCTGTCCCAGAAGTCCAGCTGGTCCACGCGGCTGTGCATGCTCACCAGGTCGATCTTGGCCTTGTCGTAGGTCCAGGACCCGAACTTCATGGTGCAGTTCTGCTGGTCGAAGGGGAAGAAGGTGACGTCGATGCTGCAGGAGCTCTTGTAGATGGCCGGGGGTGTCCACTGCACCCGGCCGTCGTGGAAGAGGTGGGCCTTGGTCAGGTGGGTGACGGCAAAGTCACCGTCCGCACTGGGCGGGAGAGAGAGGCGGTGGGTGAGGCGCCCAGCACCTGAGGTCCAGAGCTCTCATGCCTCTGCCCACTACACACACCCTCACTTCACAGTGAGCCCTCACCTGGGGCCAGACAGCTCTGGCCCCTTGCTCATGGTGCCCATGTCCAGCTCATTGCTCACCTGCCCACCTTGCTGTTTCCCCTGCCCACCTTGCTGTTTCCCCTACCCTTGGGGGTGACATGCTGTGGAGACTGTCTCAGCAGCCCACACCACACTTGACATCCAAGCTCGACCATGGTGATGACCACAATTATTTGGGGGCTAGAAGGGCCATCCATGCCACATCAGGGGCTCCAGATGCACTAGTGGCCCCAGGGCAGCACACAGAGTGCCTCGTTCCCTACGGTCACCCTGGAGCTGGACGGAAATCTGACCTGTCTCTCCACCTCCTGCTTCAGGCTGGCATTTTCTCCCCCACAGACCCCCCCAAACCTAGAAGCGAGAACCCCCTTCTTGCACAGGTGAAGACTCCAGGGCCCAACGAGGCAGAGACCAGACCTCCCAGAGGGGGACGTGGACTCCGGCCATCACATCCCAGGCCCTCAGCCCTCCTGCTTATTCCTTGGCCTCGGGGCTCCCTGTCCAGACCTGGCAGGCAACAGAGCTAGGGACTGCTGTCCTGGCCCAAGCCTGGGTCTCCCAGGGACAGCCACCTAAGATGCCCATGCTGAGGAGAAGGGCATGTTGATGCCATGGAGGACCTGGGGACACCTGCCCTCAGTCTGCTGAGAACACTGCCTGCCCCCAGAGTCAGCCACTTTCTCCTCTGCTGCTGGAAGTGCCCAATCCCCAGTCTGGGTCCCAAGCTGTTATTGCCTGGGTCAGGAGGGCCCTCTCTCAGCCTGTTTCCCTGCAAGGCCTGAGCTGCCCACACTGACCACACGGGGCACCCACAGGCAGGTAAGGGAGCAGCTGTCCCAGGCTTCGGCTCTGAAATGCCGATGGGAGACCTCCCCTCTTCCCACTGGGGACAGCCCCACAGACGCTAGTCTCTGAGCTGATGTCTTCACTCTCTTGTGCTAAGGGCACTTCCGCCCCGGGGCCAGCCCCGTACTCTGCACATGGGACTCTGGGACCCAGCCACCCAGGGCAACCCCAGAAAGAAGGAGCTTTCCCTAGGGAAGTTGTCACCACCCCCACCTCCCTGCCACCCCACCCTGCCCCCATCACCGCTCTAGGAAGTCCCACCCCTCCCCCACAGTGGGCTTCCCATGCCAGGGGACAAAGCACCCCCCAGAAGTTTGGCCAGTAAGCCCAGGGGGAGTGGTCATTAGGACAGCTTGTGGGGAAGAGGGGTCAACCCAGCCGGTCAGATTCCTGCTCTAAGCTGAAGACGCCATCCACATGAGCCCCTCTGCCTGGCAGGCCAGAGGAGGGAAGCCCCCGTGGACAGCACGGCCTTACGTGCACTCCCTCCAGCCTCGAAGGAGTACCTCAAAGCTCTCAGAAAAGCCACCTTCAACATTTTCCCTTGCCCAGCAGCCTGCACTGACCACTAGGCCACACGCAAGTGCACATGGGCCTGATCCCTGGATACAGGCCTCCCCAGTGGCCATCTGGCCAACATCATCACCAGCCCTGGGATTCATCTGTGCCCACGCCCAACCCCCTCCAAAGAGGGCCTTGGTGCCAGCCTCCATCCCTAAGGGAAGCTAGGGGTCCAACCCGCTACCTCTGGGTCTCGGTAGGGAGTCTAGAGAGGGAAGGGGCTGGGCTGCCATCCTGGGGGCTGTATGCCTCCCAGACCTGCTTATTGGTCTCAGTGGAGTAGTCACAGAGTCCTGACCCTGGTCCCTGTGTTCTGGGTCAGAGAGGTTCAGGCAGATTCAGTGCTGGGTCCCCTGGGGCAGGGGGCTGGGGGAGCTGAGTGGGGACCCCGGAGGGCCTTAGGGGGCCTGGAGGACTCCAGGGCTCAGGGTCTGACCAGGCAGCTCGTAGAGGGAAAACAGAGTCTGCCCCACCTCCCGCTCTCCAAGCGGCACCCGTTAATGCATCCCTAAAACCCTCTCCTCCACGTGCGCCGCTCTCCCCGCTGCCATTATTGGAATCAATTAAGCTGCAAGTGGAGCCCAGTCGTTCTTAATCAAATAGCATTTGTAGGTCAGGCCCAACCCCGGGGCCCAGGAGGGCTTTTGTGCAGAAGCACCAGGGTCTGAGTGGGAGGGCAGGGGGCTGTGGGCAGGGGGACCAAGTGCTGCCATTGGCTGTGTTTGTCAGTGCTGTGCTGCTGCGGCCGCCCAGAGCCTGGGTCTTCCAGCATGGATTCAGCTCTGGGTGAGCTGGCCTGGCAATGACACAGCAGAGACCATGGACACGGTAAGCTGTCAGGCTGCCCCGAGGTCAAGGACCCAGCCAAGGTCCCGGGAAAGGACAAGTTCAAGGAGGCCAGCCCTCTGGAGCCCACGTCTGCCACGGCAGTGCCCATAGTCCCCTGGACCCCCAGAACAGAAACACCCTCCAGAGATGAGATTTCAGCTCAGCTTCCGCAGCTGGGACACACATCCCTGACAGAGGCTTTGTTTGCGGAGCGTGATGAGCTGGGGTTTGGGGACTTTCGGTGATGTCTGTGCAGGGAGCTGTGAGCACAGATGGAGGGGCAGGGGAGGGTAGGGACAGGCAGGCTGTTCTGGGGGCTCCCTCTCCACTCCCTGTACCCCACCCTCTGCTCCAGGACTGGGTGACCAATGTACAGGGGCCCAGACAGGGACTGATTCTGGAACCGACTCCAGCTCGAGTGGGAACAACTGCAGGGCCTGTAGTCATCCTGGGAGGGGCTCTGATCCCTCCCTTGCCCCCCAAGAGACTGAGGCCCCAGGGCAGGGAAGGAACCCTCAGGCACCCGCAGGCCTCCAGAGCCCCCATCTCCTTGCCTCTTTGCCCGTCAATGGGTCTCAGCACCCTCTTTATTTCCTTTATTTCCGCCTGGGCTGGAGGGCTGAGCTGTCTGCCTCTTGCTCACGCTGGCTTTGGCAGAGATTCCTGGAGGGGGCGTGGCTGGACGTGGCCCCACCCACTAAGGCCCCAGCTCACTTGTTGTAAAGGACGATGTCTGGCCGCCAGATCAGCTCGGAGGGGATTCGGATGGAAGTCACATTCTCATAGTCGGCAGGGTCCCAGTGCAGCTTATAGTCATGCCACTCCTGCGGGAGGAAAGGAAAGAGGGGGGTCAGAAGACAGGGGTAGGGAGAGGGTGGGGAGGGGGCAATGAGGGCTCTCTCCCACTCACCTGCTTCACCCACACATTTGTCGTCATCATTTGGTTCTTCTCATCCTAGGGCACGAACGAGAAGGCAGGTTGTGATCCCCATTGGTTCAGGACACATCTCTCTGGCCAAGCTTCCTTACCCACAAGGACGGGCCAGGGCCGAACATGGGGACTGGGTGACCTCAGGAAGGAGGGAGTGTCTCGCCCCTGGAGGCAACCAAGCCCAGGATGGCAGGCCCAGAGGGGACTGAGGGCCAGGGGGTAAGTCCCCTTGACCCTTCTGAGAAGGAAGGTGAGGACAGTGTCCAGCTAGCTTTACAGGTGGTCGGGCCTGGCCCGCTCCAGCTACATAAGTAAGGGTGTATGCAGTGCCCAGGGCTCCTGGCTGCTGGAGGAGCTGCCCTCTTCCCAGCAGCCCATGCTTGTCCTGCCCACCTGCATCACTCCCTTCCAGCTGGCCAGCCTGCCCCCTCCACTACCCCAAGCCACCCACTCACTGGCCAAACTGCCCCTCCAGGTCCAGAGCCACAGGACCTGGAGGTCGACAGGTGAGGGGCAAGAACAGATGAGACGGGAGCAGGAGAGCCAGCAGGCTCCTCTACAGGTCACTGAGCAGCCCCCTGCCAGATGAGAAGGGCTGAAACACACACACCACTCACACATACAACACACACAGACTCACTCACATACAACATTCACATGCACTCATACACACTGACACACACTGACATACACACACACACAACACTCACATGCACGCATACACATTGACACATACTCCCTGCTCCCTCCACCCCTCTTCCCAGCCCTCCTGTTCACTGGACACAAGCAGTCAGGCACCAGCACAGGCTGGAGAAGAATGTCAGGCTCTGTGCATGGATGTAGAGGTCTCCTTACCTGACCCTGAAACTCCAGGGACCATGCCGCGCCCAGCCCAGGCAGAGGGCAGCTGGGTTGGGGCTGGAGGGGGCTGGCTCCTTGCAAAAGGTTTGGGGTGGGAGACTTGCTGCTGATGGAGGGTACTTCTCAGAGAGCAAGGTGCCCCTGAGGGGCAGGGGCTATTCCCCTGGGGAGGGTAGAGGGACTGGACACAGGCTCTCGGAGGGCAGTGCTTGAACCAGCCTCTCCCCACTTTATGATGGCCCAATTTTTTCCCTTGTCAGCTCTAGACCAGGGGCACGCAGGTCGTCAGGACGACTGCTCAGATCAAAGAAACCCGAGGATGGTCAAGAAGTGAAGTACCCAGTGCCCAGACCAGGACCGGGGGCAGATGGTTATTCAAAGACAAGGCTCAGGAGCCTCCCCTTCTGCTCCCCCAGAGGACAAGCCCTGGGTCGGCTGGGTCATGGGAGGGGACCACATCTCCTGCCACCCTAGGCACTGCCTTGGTCCTGATCTCCCTCAGGGCCACCTGGGACATGACGCCAGAAGACACTGAGGATAAGTGTGACCTGAGCGGGGCCTGGACACCACTCCAAGGACCTTGACCTTGGCAATGCAGTCCTGCAGTGGTGCCGTCCCCACCACCACATCCTTGCATTCCCCCGGGGGCAGCTGCCCTGGCTCTGCCCCATTCCCTGCCTCCAGATCAAGCTTCCAGGTGCCAGGCCTGGCCTCCTTCCCCTTGTGCCCACCCCTCACACACCCCACTTGCAGCTGTCCACCCGTTCCTCACCCATATGAAGTGCCCTTCATACATTCGGGCATCTGAAACGTTAGCCCAGGGCCCAGAGGTGCCCAGGGACTCCCAGCCTCCTCTGCAGGCATGAACACACACGAACACACACACACACACACCGGGGTACAAACCTGCAGCAAACACTGCAGCCCTTCAAAGAGTGGGCAGGGAGGCGACCCCTTCCACAAAAGGCCAGCACCCAGGACGGGCAAGGACATCTCGTCAGCACACATGTGTGCAGGAGTGTCCTTGGCCAACTCGGCTGCAGACAGCAGGCCTGGGAGCAGCTCCTGCCCAGCCCGGTGTTGCCATGGGGCCTCCGGCGGGTCCCTCACTGGGGTCTCTGGACTGGTGTGCTCCGGCTGTCTCTCCTGGGCAAACTAGGGAGATGGAGGGGAGGAGGGTGCTGCAACGCGGGAGTGGGGGAGATGCTGCAACGTGGTGGCCGGAGGACAGGAAAACCCCAGGAGCTCAGGCAGGAGGCCAGGCCACAGTGCAGCTGACCCAGAACGTGAAGCCACAGCCATACTGGGAATTATGTTTGCAAACGCAGTGGGTTGGAACCCCCGCCATCCTGAGCTGCCTTCAGGCTGCACCCCAGCGAGGAGTACTTTACAGGAAGCATTTGAGGCTTGATTCTAGGAGGCCTGAGAGCACAGGCCAGGATGGGGGACTGACCGGGTCTCTCTGCTAATGGGGCACAAGCATGGCTCTTTCTGTCAGTGTGAATGTGGCCACAGCCCCCACCCTCCATGTCCCAAAGCCCCTCGGATGTTGCTGGCTCACTCATCCTATTCCACAGGTGAGAAGACCAGGGCCCCAGGGGCCACTCAATACACCTGGCACTAGCTGGAAACCAGGGTCTCCAGGCTCCGAAACTGGTGGCTCCCCCCTCACAGAGCCTGCTTGGGGTTGGGGTCCTGGCAGGGGTGTGGGGTGGACATTTGGAGAGATCTATAACCCCTGGCAGCTCCTGGAACCTGAGCGGACTGGAAACCCCAGTCCAAACCCAGCCAGCCTCAGACCCTCTTGCAGCCAGCAAACCAGCTCTCGGAGGACTCCTCTAGGCCAGGCCGGAGCCCACACTCCAAGGCTCTTTGGCTGCTGCCCCAGGATGTGCAGCCAACATGCAGCTAGACCCATAGGACGGGCCCCCACCCTGAATGGTCACCCCCGCCCCTCCAGAGCTGCAGCCACTCAGAGGCTGGACCTCGGCCTCCTCGCAATAGCCTCCTCGGTCCCCATCCAGGAAAGTAAACTCACCTGACAAACAGCCTGTCTGACTCGCCAGGTTGCCCCATTCCAGACAGGCTGGGGGGTCTCCTGAGCAAGGTGAAGGTCAAGAGAGGCTGCCAGGGCACCACACGGTCCCACCCGGACCCGCTCAGTGCCAGGACTTGCCCTAGACCCTGCACTGGCCCCACAGATGAGTCTCCTGCTCCCTGTCTCTGGCGGCCACAGCCCTGATCCCCTGCTGCAAATCTGGCCCTTTGAGCTTTTCTGCGTGGAGAGGGAGGAACAGGCAGGGCCTTGGAGGGCTTCGCATGGAACAGCCCTTGCCCCCGCATTGCTTAGGCGTATGTGCAGGACTCAGGCAGGGCCGGGACTCAAATGCAGCCCTCCCAGCTCATCCAGCCCATGCCCCCAGCCCCGGGGCCATCTCTAGGCCTGTCTCTCCCTGACACAGGTTGGCCCTGGGTTGCCGACTCCCACCCCATCCCCAGCACCTACCACATCAATGAGCTGCGCGATGGACAGGCCGAAGTGGACAAGAACCGCATCTGAGATGTTAGCCACAGGCCGGGACCACTTATTATAGCCAGAGAAGAGCTTCTTCAGCAGCCGCTCCTCCGCATGAGCCCGGGTCTCTGCATGGCTGCTCACTGGGGGGACACGTGGGTGTATGGCTCAGGGGAGGGGACAGTGGCGGTCCGGGCTGTGTCCTTGGGCCTCCTGCCAGGCCGCCCTCAGCACTTGGGCTCCCTTCCAGCCCCTCAAAGCACATTCCTCCCTCCTATCTCAGGACCTTTGCACCTGCTGCTCTACTTCTGATCTCAGTTTCTCCTCTACCCCAGGGCAGGGAAGCCTTCTGAGCACTGGGTCCATCACCGGGAGAAGGTATCACTGATGTGATGAGTGCTGACTGGACGGCTCCCCATCAGACCATGACTGCGGGAGAGAGGGGCTCTGTCTCGAGCTACTAGCCCAGTCCTGAGCACCTTGTCTCAAAGCACAAGGTGAGGGTAACCGCAGGACAAGAGGGGGCAGGCCCAGGCAGGGAGAGAAGGACGAGGAGTGAGGGTTCGACCCTTGAGGGCTTCCTGTGGCTGCAGCAACCGCAAGCGATCATCCTGGAAGATCATCCTGGATGCATGAGTGACCTGGCACCCTCAGTGACTGGCACGCTGCATTCCTGGATGGTCTCTCCTCGATGACCAGGTCTGGAGTGAACCTGGGGAGGGGCTTCCTCATTCAGCCCAGCCCAGTGGCCAATCTGTGATCTGACGGCCTCCCTGCCACTCTTGGGCACCTGGGCTGCGACCACTGCATCTTGGAGGGCATCTGAGGGCAGGACAGGAGACCCTTGTTTACCTGCTCCTCTCAGCTCGGTCCTGCTGACTGCTGGACCCATGAGAGCATGATTGGCAGCTGGCCCCATGAGGGCATTCACAAGTACTCCTGAGGTCAGTTCTAGACCCCTAGGACCTTTACTCCCAGCCCAGAGCCCCAGCGTAGTCCCTCTGACAGTAGTGTCTCTCCTTTGTCACTGGGGAGGCCAGAGGATTAAATTCCCTCCATGCACCCCTGAAATAGCAAGGTGGCTTCCCAGAGAATGGGGAGGAGCAGGGGGCTGGAACCTCGACAGTTCTAGTGAGCCTAGGGGGGCAGAAGGGGTTTGGGTGGGGCCCTGCCAAGGGCAGAGACCAGCCCTCTGATTCCCCAGCCCCCAGGGGTGGGGGGTAGGGCAGGCATGGTGCAGCCTGCAAGGAAATTGGGCAGAATGGATAAACGGGGGTGGGACGCACCTCTCTCCATTCAAGTTGGAGCTTCTGGGTCCAGCTCTTGAAACAGCATCTCCCCCACACCCACCCTAATCCTTTTCTTCCAATTGCCGAACAGATTAACTCTTTCTTCGCCTGGCTCCGCCCGCGCTCGCAGGACAGTCTTTTGCCTCTGGGGAGCCTCCGCGGCTGCCCCGTTGCGCGCACCCGAGGCTTGGGACTGCAGCCAGGAGCCTCCTTTCCTTTGGCTCCGGAGGTCCAAGGCCGCCCTGAACCGGGCGAAAGGGAGTCCTTCCAGCACCCCGAAACTTACCAGGCAGGAGGCCGGCCCCCAGCAGCAGCAGCAGCAGCGGCGGCAGCGGCGACGTCCCCGGGCCCCCGAGCTCCATGGCGCACAGAGCGGGCTCTAGATGCGGGCGGGTCCCGGCTCCGCCGCGCCCCTGCTCTGAGCTCCGCGCGCACCCAACTTCATGCCCCCCGTGCCGCGCGGGCCGCTCCGTCCGCAAAGCCTAGCTCGGTCGCTCCTCCCGGAGGGCACGGCGGCGGCTACCGGACCCGGATCGCGGGCTGTGGGCTCCGCGGCGCGGCCCCGCCCGGACCTGCCCGCCTCCAGCCGGCGAGGAGGAGGGGGAGGAGGGACGGGAGGAGGGAGCAGGAGGGAGGGCGAGGACAGGGAGGAGAGGGGGAGGAGGATGCACTGCGAGTCGAGAGGGGGCGCGGGGGCTGAGGCCGGCACGGGGGCAAAGTTTCCTTTGACCTCCCAGGGCCAGGCACGTGCCCGAGCCACGAGTGGGGGCCCGGCAATCGCTGCGTGCGTCTCCGGGATCCCGGCGCGGGCTGGTTTGCGGACCACGAGACATCAACCCTGGCCCTGTCCCCAGCCCCGCGCCTCCACCGCCTGCCTAGAGGGAGGGACGCGCCCCAGGTTCTCCGGGCCCCAGGAGGGGCGCCCGGGCGGATGTGGTTAACTTCACCACCCCAGCTCCGCTGTGCAGTTTGGAAATCACAGGTCCCTGGTCGTCTTCCCCAACCAGGCGCTCAGGACAGAATCCTCCCCATCGGCCTGTCCCCCGCGGACCGGGAAGCGTTCAGAAGAGCTTCGACCCGGCAGCCGGCCTTTCTGGGGCGAGAACTCTAACGCCCCCTCCCCAGGCGTAGCCGCTTCTTGCTGCCTCCTGGTTGGGCCTGGGCCGGGGTCTGCTGCCCCCGCCTCTGAACGGCCTGCGGCCGGGTGGACTGCGCTGGCGAGAGGGCATTCCCCATCCCACGCGCGGTGGGCAGCGGCTGAGGGGCGGCTCTGGAGGATCTCAGCTGAGACCCCCGCAGAGCAGTCCGCGGCGCCCCTGGACTAGTCTTGAACTACATCGGCCGCAACCGAGATGACCTGGTGCCACGCTCGATGACCCCGCAGGGGCTCTGCCCTTAGGTGGGTCGAAGTGGCCGCCGGCCGAGCAGCAGGCTCTCGAAGAAGGGCCGGGAGGGGCTGCTTTGTGCGGCGGAGCCACAGTCAGCGGCGTGCACACCGCGCTGCTCGGCAGAAACGCGAACCTCACAGCCATCCGCGCCCAGCTCCTAGAAATCTGCGGCCGGCGCGGGGTGGGGGGGATCCAGCTCCCAAACCGAGACTTCGGTTCCGGTCGAGGATGAGGACAGAGAAGGAGGGGGTGGAGCTGCCCCCGCGCTCCTCCTGCGTTGGCGCCCAGGCCTTGGGGGGACTGAATGATGGTCCCGGCGGCCCCTGGTCTCCGACCCTCACAGACGATTCTCTGCAAGTAACAGGCTTGGTCCCAAGGTAGCAGCTTCAGTCAGGGGAGCCCCCCTGGCCCTCTGCATCCCCCAACTCCTGCCCCCTTCCAGCTGATTTCCCAGTATTCCCTCTTTTCCCTCCTCCTCATATCCCCTCCCCTTCCCCATCTTCCCTCTCCTTCATCTCTCCTCTCCTCCCCCTCCCCATTTCCTTCTCCCACCTTCCCTGCCGCTCCCCAAGCCCCGTTCTCCCAACTCTAGCCAAATGCTCTGAGGCCTCCAAGGTTCCCCACCCGGAGCGATCTGTCCACTCTGGCTGGTGCCTACAGAGCTTTTGAAATGCCTGGTCCTGGGCAACGGCTAACCTCAACAGCGACGATTGCTCCCTTACTCTGTCCATGGGCTCCCTAGATGCTGGCCCAAGCCACTGAGACAGGTGGAGGTGGCTCCCACAGCATCCCTATGAGGTGGGTTCTTTTGTTATCTCTGTGTCCCAGTGAGGAAATGGATGGACGGAGGGGTTGTGCCACACCCCAAGGTGATGCAGTCAGCACCAGGGCTCCTACTGGAAGGTCTGGGTCTGCACCCTGGCCTCCACTGGCCTAAGGCATAGTGTGTCCCAAAGCTGGCCTGTGCCCCTGAAAATTGATGCTCCCCCAGCCTGCCCTTCAAGGGGCCGGCCCTCTGGGAGTCCTCCTGGACTCCCCCCTCCATGGCCTTCCCTCGGACTCCCCGCAGATCCAGAGCCTGCTCCAGTTTGTGGCCTCTTTCCCTTTCCCCAGCCAGCTCTGTGCCAGGATCCAGAAAGTTCTCTAAGGTGGAGATTTGCCCTGAACTAGGAGCTGAGGAGCAGGCCCTGGGATGGTTCACTGGATACAGGGGGCAAGTGGTCCCCCCCTCGCCTCTCCTGGACCACTCCCCCCACCACGGTAAATACTTGATCGGTAAACACTTGATCACATGAGGTTCAGAGCCTGGGAACCCCCCTCACAGGGAGGGGATTAGCCCTGGTGTCTCTCTGTCCATCCCTGCTTGGTGCTGTCCTAGGGCAGAAGGTTTCTGCTCCATGACCTTTTCTTGGTGGCAGAGGCCAGCTGTGCTCCAGCTCCCTCTGAATTCTCCTGCAACCACCTCAGCATCCCTGGGAAACTGAGGTCAGCCTTCCCTCATCTGGCAACCTAGAAAGGTGAGGTAGGGATGGGATTTGTCTGTCTGATGAGATCTGGGTGCTCCTGGGAATGTTAGGTTGGAGTCAAGAGAGAGGGTGAACTGGGCCAATCTGTGAAAGCTTCCTGGAGGAAGGGGCACCCAGGAATGCAGCCCCTGGGATCGTGTATGTCTGCTCATACCTGTGCACAGGGAATTGCCTGGGGAGTTGGCTTACGTTTCAGACCCTGGCATCCCACCCTCAGAGAGGACTCATCCTTGGCCAAGGCCCCAATCTCCATCTGCTGACAGCTGTCTCCGGTCAACCCTGATGCAGGAAGCCTCGGAATCAGAGATGATTGGGCCCAAGGACCAGGCAGAGGGTCAGGCCAGGCCCACCTAGCTTGGCATCCTGGCCTGGTCCAGGTGCTACCTTTGCCAGGGGGTGGGGCATGTCTGAATAGGGAGCAAGGCCTGGACCCTCTCAGGAGCCTACAGCCTCTCTCAGCCAGGCCAGCTCCCCATCATTTCCCTGCACCTTGGCCAGCTCACACAGTGTCCAGTGCCCAAGGAGGCTCTCCATGACCATTCCCATGAATGAGCACAGCCAGGGAACTCAGCTGCAGCCAGCAGGCCCATCCCTTCCTGTGCTGGAGGCCAGGCTGGGGTGGTGCCCTTGCTGGGCCCCGGCAGGCCCAGTGGAGTGCCCATTGTATGCCCACACTCTCACACATCTGTCCAACCTCGTTTGGCTTTCCCCGTGGATTTGCTAATGCAGAGAGATTAATCGGGCCTAACTCATTAATTTGCAGGGCCCTCCCTCCCCACCTGCGCCTAGCTGGAAAGCACTTATGCAGGAACCTAGTCATCATCCTATCGCTGAATTAGACTCTTACTCCAGGCCTCTAGCCCCTCCCTTCTGCTGCTCCTGAAAGTGCTGTTTCAAGGGAAAGGACAACCTCCATTCACAAGCGTAAGACCAGCTTTGGGGAACTGCCCCGAGTCCTGCAGCAGGAATGGTGTCCTCTGAGGTGGTCTCAGGCAGGGCCTGAGGGCCGGAACAATGTGGAACAGGCACCCGGAAGACCTCTCCCCACACGCAGTGCCAGGCCGCTGGATACAGTCTCCCTCTCTCCCTCCATTGCCCTCTCCGCCCTCCACCCTGTCCCAAGGACATTGCCATGGTAACCAGTTATTGGCATNCTCTCCTCCCCCTCCCCATTTCCTTCTCCCACCTTCCCTGCCGCTCCCCAAGCCCCGTTCTCCCAACTCTAGCCAAATGCTCTGAGGCCTCCAAGGTTCCCCACCCGGAGCGATCTGTCCACTCTGGCTGGTGCCTACAGAGCTTTTGAAATGCCTGGTCCTGGGCAACGGCTAACCTCAACAGCGACGATTGCTCCCTTACTCTGTCCATGGGCTCCCTAGATGCTGGCCCAAGCCACTGAGACAGGTGGAGGTGGCTCCCACAGCATCCCTATGAGGTGGGTTCTTTTGTTATCTCTGTGTCCCAGTGAGGAAATGGATGGACGGAGGGGTTGTGCCACACCCCAAGGTGATGCAGTCAGCACCAGGGCTCCTACTGGAAGGTCTGGGTCTGCACCCTGGCCTCCACTGGCCTAAGGCATAGTGTGTCCCAAAGCTGGCCTGTGCCCCTGAAAATTGATGCTCCCCCAGCCTGCCCTTCAAGGGGCCGGCCCTCTGGGAGTCCTCCTGGACTCCCCCCTCCATGGCCTTCCCTCGGACTCCCCGCAGATCCAGAGCCTGCTCCAGTTTGTGGCCTCTTTCCCTTTCCCCAGCCAGCTCTGTGCCAGGATCCAGAAAGTTCTCTAAGGTGGAGATTTGCCCTGAACTAGGAGCTGAGGAGCAGGCCCTGGGATGGTTCACTGGATACAGGGGGCAAGTGGTCCCCCCCTCGCCTCTCCTGGACCACTCCCCCCACCACGGTAAATACTTGATCGGTAAACACTTGATCACATGAGGTTCAGAGCCTGGGAACCCCCCTCACAGGGAGGGGATTAGCCCTGGTGTCTCTCTGTCCATCCCTGCTTGGTGCTGTCCTAGGGCAGAAGGTTTCTGCTCCATGACCTTTTCTTGGTGGCAGAGGCCAGCTGTGCTCCAGCTCCCTCTGAATTCTCCTGCAACCACCTCAGCATCCCTGGGAAACTGAGGTCAGCCTTCCCTCATCTGGCAACCTAGAAAGGTGAGGTAGGGATGGGATTTGTCTGTCTGATGAGATCTGGGTGCTCCTGGGAATGTTAGGTTGGAGTCAAGAGAGAGGGTGAACTGGGCCAATCTGTGAAAGCTTCCTGGAGGAAGGGGCACCCAGGAATGCAGCCCCTGGGATCGTGTATGTCTGCTCATACCTGTGCACAGGGAATTGCCTGGGGAGTTGGCTTACGTTTCAGACCCTGGCATCCCACCCTCAGAGAGGACTCATCCTTGGCCAAGGCCCCAATCTCCATCTGCTGACAGCTGTCTCCGGTCAACCCTGATGCAGGAAGCCTCGGAATCAGAGATGATTGGGCCCAAGGACCAGGCAGAGGGTCAGGCCAGGCCCACCTAGCTTGGCATCCTGGCCTGGTCCAGGTGCTACCTTTGCCAGGGGGTGGGGCATGTCTGAATAGGGAGCAAGGCCTGGACCCTCTCAGGAGCCTACAGCCTCTCTCAGCCAGGCCAGCTCCCCATCATTTCCCTGCACCTTGGCCAGCTCACACAGTGTCCAGTGCCCAAGGAGGCTCTCCATGACCATTCCCATGAATGAGCACAGCCAGGGAACTCAGCTGCAGCCAGCAGGCCCATCCCTTCCTGTGCTGGAGGCCAGGCTGGGGTGGTGCCCTTGCTGGGCCCCGGCAGGCCCAGTGGAGTGCCCATTGTATGCCCACACTCTCACACATCTGTCCAACCTCGTTTGGCTTTCCCCGTGGATTTGCTAATGCAGAGAGATTAATCGGGCCTAACTCATTAATTTGCAGGGCCCTCCCTCCCCACCTGCGCCTAGCTGGAAAGCACTTATGCAGGAACCTAGTCATCATCCTATCGCTGAATTAGACTCTTACTCCAGGCCTCTAGCCCCTCCCTTCTGCTGCTCCTGAAAGTGCTGTTTCAAGGGAAAGGACAACCTCCATTCACAAGCGTAAGACCAGCTTTGGGGAACTGCCCCGAGTCCTGCAGCAGGAATGGTGTCCTCTGAGGTGGTCTCAGGCAGGGCCTGAGGGCCGGAACAATGTGGAACAGGCACCCGGAAGACCTCTCCCCACACGCAGTGCCAGGCCGCTGGATACAGTCTCCCTCTCTCCCTCCATTGCCCTCTCCGCCCTCCACCCTGTCCCAAGGACATTGCCATGGTAACCAGTTATTGGCATAAACAGAGGTTGGAATTAAAGGTGGGGTCTTAGGCTGGGTCAGGGGCTGAGGGAGATAGCAGGGAGGACCTGGGAGTGGACCAGAGGGGGTCCATGTGTGAGCTCACACCAGGCCCCGTGTGAGCCCAAGGGCAGTGCTGGGAGTCCAGCAGACCAGGAGGAGGGGTCCTGGTATACATCCACCCACTGGGGGACTTCCTCTCCAGCCTTTCAGGCAGGCTCACCCATAGGGGAGGGTGAGCTTGGCTGAAAGGCTGGAGAGGAAGACCCCAGCCGCTGTTCACCTCCCAGGACCACCCTGCTCCCTCCCTCTCTCTGACCTTTTTCTCTCAGCACCACCCCCACACATAACCCAACCATGGAGGTCCTTTAAGACCCAAACACCCCTGAGAGGGGCCACTTGACAGTGCAGAGCTGCCATTGGATGGATGTCTCACCCCACCTCCACTCTGCTCTGTGACAGTTCTTCCCTCTCTTCCTAGAACCTTCATTCCCCCACATCACATCTATAGGCCCCTCCCCTGCTCCCCACTGACCCCCTCACCAATAATGGAGGCTCTAGGCTTTGCACACACACACACACACAAACACACACACACCTGGCACTTAGCAGAACTGGTAAACATGTTGAATGCATGGATGGATGGATGAGTAGGGAGTGGGTGTCTGGCAAGAGGGCATGAGGGAGGCTGGGTCCACAGGAAACCCCTGTGTGTCACTTGTTAACCCCACCCTGGCTTAACCCCACATATTCAGGCTGAGAGGATCCAGGTGTTCAGAGTTGGTCCTGGCATCCAGGCAGGTGCTGCCAGGAGGGAGGGATGGTAACCATGTTGGCTGAGGCAAAAGGAAGGATGCTGGGAGTTGGAGAGGGTTCAGAGATCTCCTGTCTCCTCATCCTTTCCCCATCTTTCATCTGAAATGAATCCGGAGTGAGATTAGTGGCCTTGCCTCCCTGGTCCTGGCAAGCCACCCTGCCCTCCCTCAGGTCAGAGGTCATTCCCACTGACCTCTGCAGTGGGAGAGCCAGTCCTGCAGTGGGACCTCCCCCTCCCCCCACGCACAGGGAACCCTGCCCCACCAGAGCTCCAGGCTGGCCCTCGCACCATCTCTCTGGGGCTGTTAGGAAGATCCTGGCCTGGCCTGGGGATCAAATCTCCCAGCAGGAACCCTGCTCCCTGGTCCAGTACACATGAGAGTGAGGCCCTGAGGGAGGGATGCAGTGTCCATCCCACAGATCACTCTAACTGCCACAGGGAAACCTGCAGCCTCCTGGCCCTGGTGGCCTCCCTGCTGTCAGCACCACGGACAGCTCCACTCCTGCTCCAGCCTCCCATGTGTGTGCTCAGTCCTGTCAGACTCTCTGTGACACCATGAACTATAGTCCACCAGGCTCCTCTGAGGCTCCTCTGCCTACAAGATTTTTCCAGGCAAGAACACTGGAGTAGGTATTTGTTCCCTTCTCCAAGGGATCCTCCCTACCCAGGGATTGAACCTGTGTCTCCTGCCTTGGCAGGCAGATTCTTTACCACTGAAGCACCTGGGAAGCCCAGCCTCAGTAGAGATCAAATGCCTTCCCTGAGGCTTTTGGGAGATAGCCTATCTTTGAGTCTCTGTCTTTGCCCATTTCTTTCAAAAACATTTGGAAAACCATCAAATGCAGGAAAAATGTGAGAGAATCAGGGCCATTTCTCCAAAGGGGACGTGCCCTTGTCTCTCCCCACCTGAACATGATCTCGTGGGGGCCTTGGTCTGCAGTGGCTTGAAGCAGGGTTTCAGTTCCTGGCCAGAGACTGAAGTCAGGCTGCAGTAGAGAGAGCACTGAATCCTGGCCACTAGATCACCAGGGACAGTGGCCAGGGACAAGGCCTGGCCTGTCATCTGTATAGAAAGGAATTCCCACAGAGAGAGGGAAAGTGGTAAAAAAGTAAAGTGTTTATTAGGAGGAAAAGAGCATATGTGGATAGACATGCGGGTGGACTTGGAGAGAGTCGTGCCCTCAGGATGGTTTCAATCACTTTTGTGGAGCACTTTTGGGTTTCCTCTGGACCATGGTCTTGCTGTATCTGAGTCTATATAGACCTCTGTTCAATTCCTGGGTTGGGAAGATCTGCTGGAGAAGAGATAGGCTACCTACTCCAGTATTCTTGGGCTTTCCTGGTGGCTCAGCTGGTAAAGAATTCTCCTGCAATGTGGGAGACTTGGGTTCAATCCTTGGGAAGATCCCCTGGAGAAGGGAACAGCTACCCACTCCAGTATTCTGGCCTTGAGAATACAGCCCATAGGGTCGCAAAAAGACACATCTGAATGGCTTTCCCTTCACTTCCACTTTCAGGGTCCTCCCACATGTGCTTGCGTCTCTCAGCCAAGATGGATTCTGGCGCAGAGGCCTATGGGTGGGTTGACATCACCGACTATGGAGTGGCACTCCTCTCTTTCTCGTCTCTGAGGAGCCTTTGTGCTCATGTGTAGTCGGGAAGGTCTCCTAAATTCGAGGAGTATAGGGGCCTTTATCTCGGATCAGGGCAGGGCTCAGCTCTCCTCACTCCTGCTATTTTGGAGTGTCTGCCCACAGGGGATGAACTCTGGCTACTCAGCCTGAGGCCTGTCTAGTTCTTGCCTCACTTCTAACCAGGCCCCTTAGAGAACCTGATGACCAGCCAGAGGCCACAAGGACCCTGGGAAAAGGGATGGGAGAGAGGGCAGAGGGAGGCTGAGAGTGCTTGAGATCTAAGAAACATGGAATGTTTCCTGCAGGGGGAGGAGTGGATGGTAGCACAGAGGAAGCGGAGACTGGCCCTCCTGAGACACCGGCAAGTCCTCTGAGCTCTGGGTTTAAGCCGGAACCCACGGTGTGCTAGGGTCAGGGCCTGCTTGTCTTCTTGTGGCCCTGAGTTCTCAACAGCCTGCAGCCCTGGCTGGAGGAATGTGCTGTCCAGAGCCAGTCATGCCGACAGGTGTCCTCCCTTCCAATGCTCAGGAGGACCCCCTTCTCCCCTGAACCAACCTGGCAGGGGCTCAGCCCCACTGCCTACCCTCAGGAGTTCCCCCGCCCCTGCCATAACCAGGGTCCCCCCGAGCTGGACTTAGCCCTCCAAAAGCTTGCAGCATCTTTTCAGACCTCCAGTTTCACAGTTCCACGTGCCTCTGCCCCCACCCCACCCCCACGCCCGCCTGCCTCTCCACTAAGTAGTTAATTATCTACAAACATACTCCAGAGGAGGGTGGAGCACTCTGCAGGGTAAGGAAGTGGCTGGGAAGAAATGAGATTCCTGGGCCTGCATCTGCTCCCAAGACTTCTGTTGGCCCAGTGAGCATGACAGGCAGTTCAACTTCCCCTTCTCTCCACACCCCACAGCTGGCACCTCTCTGAGTCTCCATTTCGCAGCTGTTAAGTGGGGGTGCTAACTGTCCCCACCCATGAAGCCATCGTAAGGACGAAGGGGGCAGGCCAGCTAGGCACTTGGTACCTGTCCCAGTGTCTGGCAAGCACTGAATTGCCACTGCTGAAAATGACCATTAAACAGGAATCACCCTGTAGTCACCTTTCTCCAGGGAAGGCCCTTGTGTCAACAACTAAGAGCTGGGAGCTGGGGGCAACTCAAGTACCTTCAGAGGCCAGGCAGGGGCCCATGGGCCAGGCCAGGTGTGGCAGACACCTGTGGACCATGCCACCTGCCTGGGGGCTGCAAAGCGTACCAGGCGCACCATGCCTGAGGACCTCTCCCCAGGTTCTGTTCCCTGCAGCCTGAGCCAGTGGACACAGCAGACATTAGGAGAGGCAGTGAGTTTGGCTCTTTGTGAAGAATTACATCCTGACAGGCCACAGGCACAGAAAAGCCCTTTGTCCCAGCCAGCTGGCAGCCTGCTAATGGGTCTCAGCCTGAAGGATGGATGCGGCTTCCGCCTGGGGGCAGAGGGTCATAGACGCCCTGGGAGGAGAGGGAGGGGGAGGCCAGAGGGTCACAGCCCCCTTGGGAGGAGGGGACGGGGTGAGCATGGGGGAAGGCCACCCTGAGTCACTCTGGCAAGGACAGAGGGCAGGTCCAGCAGGGACTTTGGAACTCTCTAAGGGGGACCCTGGGTCCTCCTGCAAAGTTCTCCTCTTTCTCCTTTACTCCCAGGTCCCCTTTCTCTCTCAGGCCCCAAATCTGACCCTGCAGTTCCAGACAGAGCTTGGCCTGGGGTATAAGACCCCCTGGGGGTATAAGGCTCCACTAGGGTCTCCTCCAGCACATGGGGCCTAGACCCCAAGCTGCTGCTTCTGTTTGGGTTCCCACAGGCTGAGTGCAGCCCAACATGCATGTCCCTGGGCCCCTTCGGGACCTCCCCTCTGTGAGGGTGTGTGCTCTGAGCCCAGCCCCAACTATGGGGGTCCTCCCCCTCCAGATCTGAACCCTTTGATGCAGATGGCCACCAGCATGTCCTGGGGAAGGCCCCGGGCAGGGCATGGGTGAGTCCTGTCCAGGCCAGACTTGGCCATGGCCCAGGGACCTCCAGGGTGTGGAGGAACCCTCCTGGGGGTGGAACTCAGGACTGGGTTCTCAGAAACTGGCCCCACAGCCCCAAGGGAGGGGAGAACAGCTGAGTTCCCACCTCTTGCAGACTCCCTGGCTTGATCAGCCAGCCCAGGCAAGGGGAGCTGTTCCCCATGGACTTTGGACAGAGCAAAGGCTCCCTCCCCTATTGCCACCTCCACCCTCAGGCATGTGCCTTGGGGCCCCCGTTTTCTAGGAGGCATATGTGAGCAGGGCCCAGACCCAGGCCTGCTCTGACCCTCTGACCACAGGCCTCAGGCCGGCCCTCAGCCCCCTCACTTGCAAAGCAGGGTGCTGCCTCTCACTTGCCAGGCTGTCCTAACCAAGGGAAGCTCTTTGCTATGATGAATGCCCAACTTGGGTGTCAGTCTGTCTGCCCAGGGTGTCCACCCTGACTGAGGTGCCCCCTGCCCTCCAGCTGAGACCACCTGCCCATTATCACCATCCTGGGCTCCTTGGGGTCCCTTGGGCTGGGCTGGACCCTCCCTGCTAGGCCCTCTGGACCAGCTTCCTGGGGGCCCAAGTTCCCATGAACACAGGCTGGTGAAGGCAGTGTGGGTGCCTCCCCTGTCCTCCCCAACCTGTGGTGAAAACAGAACCAGCAGCAAAGATGGGCAGAGGGTCCTGGGAAGGCCACATAGCAATGCAGAGCCTCTCTGGGGCCCAAGAAGCTGGAGAGGAAGCCTGTGTGTCTCCACCCAAGGCCAAGGGGCAGCTGTGCGTCCAGAGGCCAATCACCCCGGAGGCTGCCTGCCACCTTCCCAGACACCCTTTGGTGGCCCTGGCCTGGCCTGTTCTGCCCACTTCCCCCCCTGTCTCTGTGCCCAGTTGGCCTCCCCAGGAGGGACTCTGAGGGAAAGGAAGGTCCCCAAGATGCACAGCCTGCCTGAATCTGGGGACGCCTGTGGTGGGAGCTCAAGTCCCAGGCCCAGAATCTGACTGCAGAGTGTGGAGGCTCCCTTGGCCAGTGACTGGATTTTCAAATCAGCACATTCCTGGGAAGCGGGTGGCTGGCAGGGGGGCCTTGTCCTCAGGTGTCCTCTGCATCTTCCAACCAGCTCGGGCCCCTGAGATTTCGAGGCTGCTCACGCACCACAGCCCACAGCCAAGAATTGTCAGCAAGCCAGGGGTGGGGGGTTAGCACTGCTCCCCACCCCTACCATGAGGTTGCTGACCCTACCCTCAATGGGACCCCAAACCAAGTCCTGGGGGCCCCACTGGACCCCAGGCCATGGTCTACCCCACAGAGCCCAGCTCCACAGTTCTGTCCAGGTTCATGATGGGGTGGAGGGTAGTTCCAGCTGGAACCTTGGGCTTTCAACTTCAGTCTTGTCCTGGGAGGGGCCACTGAACTGTCAGCCTCAGGGAGACCTTGTAGAGACCGTGTTGGTAGCTGTCCTTGGTCCTGAAGCAGGGAGGAGGTGGGCTTATACTCTTTTGTGTTTCTGAGCCCATCATTTTAGGGAGGGGGATGGGGGGACTCATTTGCAGGGTGGGGTGCTTTTCTATTTCTGGCGTGTTCCATCGTTAGTCACACCAGATGGACGGACAGCGCATCTGGGATGGCATTATTATTCCATTACTCACATGATGTCAAAGCTGAGGTCATCTGGCCAAGGATAGGACCCGACCATGGAACTCTAGCATCCATGTCCCTGTTTTCCAGCCCCAGTGGATATCCAGTAGGCCAAACTCCATGTTGCCCACACCTGCCATCGTCGCAGCTTCGCACAGAGCTATAAACCTAAGAGGGCCCCATAAACCCACCTCTGCTTCCTGTTGACAAAAAAACATCTGCAAATAGCTCCTCAAGGCTCCCAAACGAGTGGCAGGAGCTGGCACAGCCATGCCAGCAGGGCCCCAGCTACCTGGGCAAGGCTGCGGGCTAATGAATATTCACAGCAGCTTCCCAATTATGGAAAATTAAGCCAACCAAGCTTCCCTTGCAGGCTCCAATCTCCCCAGCTTCCTGCTCCCCTTCTCCAGGCTTTTATCTCTTTCTTCCAGCTCAGCAGGAAAGGGCAGGCAGGTGGGGGCTGCCTTGAACCCCCTCCCAAAGTCCTGGCTGGGCCAGTGTCTGTGCGGGCTGTCACGATGCCAGCACCCACCCCATTCCAGCTCACTTTCTCTGAAACGCTTGACACGTCCCTGGCCTGATCTCAGGGAGGCCCTGGACCTTGTCCCAGTCCTGGGTGGAGATAATTACCTTGACCTGACTTCCATTTGCAGAGTTTAAATATGTCCTCTTGGCGCTGGAAGCACAGATTTGGTTGTGGCGAGTTGGGGGTGGAAGCATTGTCCCTTCCTTGGCTCAGCCTCTCTGGAAGGGCTGTTTCCTCCAATGATGGGTTGGGGTGTCCTCACCAAGCATGCTTGGGACCTTGTTCTCTGGACCTACTGTTGGAGGGTGCCACCGCTGTCCCACTACCCCTCCCTGCTGCTAGACCCACAGGCTCCCTGAGAAGCAGGAAGCTGGACATGGGGGGGGGGATGGACAGGATGGAAGGGTGGGGGCTGGAGAGCCTGGCCCTGGTGCCCCATCTTTGTGGAGGAGCTGCAGAGCATTTGCAGGTACCAGAAGCTACAGCTCCCATCCCTGTAAAAACAATGTCATGGGCCCCTCAGACCCAGCCACTCAGCTCAGGAACAGAACCCTCCAAACAGGCCGCTGATGGACACCAGGAACCAACGTCGAGATCGAATGGGATTCACACTGCCCTTCAAATCCCATTCAAGCCAGCAAATACCTCCCAGAAAATGGGCAGCCCCACAGAAAACCGGAACCGGCAGGGCCATCACTCCTGCCCTTGGACAGAGCTTAGGATCTCCAGGACAGAGGACGGGGTGCCTGGGACAACACTGTCCTCCCTCGCAGGCACAGGGGGACCCCAGGGGTCTGCCAGGGTCCTCTCTTGCTGCTATGTATACAGTACTAGAGCTTTGAGCTGGGCCCACCCTGCTCACCTTGCCCCCACACCACCTGTTGCCTTGCTCTATTCGAGTCCCTCTCAGAAGACGGGGTCCTGTGGTTCTGCTTCAGTCCCTGCCAACCCTCCCCCAGGACAGGGCCCAGCACATGGTTGGGAGAGGATTGGGGAGCAAGGGGCTGGTTGCAGTAAGACCCCAATGTGGCTGCCGTGGCTCAGGCCAGGTCGGGGTGGCCTGTGCTGCCCAGTCATGGAGTCCCACCTCTGTGCGGGCTCTCCAGCCCAGGAGGTCAAACAGCAGTTGTCCAACAGGAATCAGGTCTGCCCCCACCTCCTCTGGATCCACCCAGCAGCTCCCCACTTCCTCTATGGTCACCTTCATGAAGTGGTCAAGTGGGGCAGGACTCAGCGTGAGGGGAGTCCGGGAGCTCTGACCCCACCAGCCAGGCGGCCTCTCCTCCAGCCATCCCAACAGTATCCAGTGTCTCTGCACAACCTGCATGGCCTGAGTGGGATGCGTCTGCCTGGAGGCCACAGGGAGAGGAGGCCACGGCCGCACTGATCTCAGCCCTTATCCATTATCCCAAGAGCTCTGCCTCCCCAGACACAACCCCAGGTTCCCAGACCCCAGGGAACAGCTCCCCCTGTCACCCACAGCCTCCTCTGCAATAGACATGTCTCAACTGCTCCCCTGTGGCAAGCTCTCTGTCACTGGAGTCCCATCACCATCCTCTGAGCCTGCCCTCCAAGTCCCACCACTGTCCCCCATGTCTCATCTGTCCCCTGAGTGCCACCACTGTCCCCCATGTCTCATCGGCCCTCAGAGTCCCACCACCATCCCCTGAGTCTGACCCCTGAGTTCCACTACCATCCCCCGAGACCTTCTGCTATCTCTTCTGCTCTCCTCATTGACCTCCTCTGGCTTACTGAAGCCACACTGCTGACCACATCTAGAAGGGCCTGTCCCTGCTCCTGCTGGCACCTGAGCCCCACTGCTCCCTGAGATCCTCTGGCCGCTCCCCTCCTTGTGAGCCTGACCTGGCACGTAGACAGTTGAAAAGAGCTCAACTTCAGAATCAGGCCTGAGAGCAAGCCAGGGCAACCAGGGACAGGCTGAGGCAGACATCAGCTGAGGGTTGGATAGGCTGGGTGGGGCAGGGGACAGCGCAGGGGGCTCAGCCACAGAGGACCTGGGGTCTGAAGGCCAAGGTCATCCCTAGGCCCTGGGCTCATGGAGAGCAAGGACCTGCCCACACTCCCCACCTTCAGGGCGATCCCTTGAACTTCCAGTGGAGGCATCACCACAGGCCCATAGCTGGCTATCGGAGGATGGCCCTGGCAGAGGAGGGGCTCTCCATGTTCTAGAAAAACTTGGAACCCCAAGTATTAGGCAAATCTTGAGCCTCACTTGTAAAAGACTTTTGTAAATCTAGGTCCAGAGTGAGGGGTCCTTCGATTGTCCGTTCTCCTGTTTCCAGGAATGAGGGCTTTCCAACATCATAGGCTGCATTCCTGAGGGGAGTGAAGAGCCCCAGAGCCCCCGGAAGGGAATGTTCAGGATGGAGTGGGGTCTCTGAGCCAGGCTGCTCCCCATCTCCCCTCTGTGCCTGCAGATCATACTTCCACCTAAAGAAATGACTTGGCAAACCGGGGTGGGCAAGGCGGGCGCAAGGGGATGCTGGTGATTAGGGCTCCACATCTCGCCCTCCCGGCTAATTAGCTGTGATGCCCCTCTGCCCACAGCAGCCTCTTTCCTGTCTCCTGGGGGAGATGCCGGAGGCTGAGCGGCAGCAAGTATTTGCAGATTCTTTATCTCCAGTTCCGGATTGTGGGTGCCGCCTCTCCAGCAAGCCTGACGCCTGATGCTAGGATCCGTGGGAGACTGTTGACTCAGAGAGAAGAGGTTCTAACAGAATTTCTCCTCTGGGGGTTGTGACTTCTTGACAGGCAGCCGAGGCCAGGGGAGGACGTGCCCCAGGACAGGCTCGGAGCCGGTGCCCATCAGCCACACGTGACAAGGGCAGAGTCACAGCAGTCCCTCACCAAGGACACACCCAGAGGCTGATAGGGTGCACCCATCACTGGGCCCAGACACACCGGCATCCACTCGTCACAGCAGTCCCTTACCAAGGACACACCCAGAGGCTGATAGGGTGCACCCATCACTGGGCCCCAGACACACCGGCATCCACTCCAGGCTGCCCGCAGCCAGGCCTTGTCCAGCTTTGATTCTCCCTGCCTCCACCCAAGGGGTCTCCCTTCCTGACGGTAGCCACAGCAGGATGCTGGACACTTTCCAGGGACCACACAGACCAGGACACTTTGGGACACATCCCAGAACAGGACCTCTCCCCATCGATCATCCAAAATCTGGGATGAGCTGGTGGGGTCCTTGATGGGGGCAAATAAGCGATTTGAGGTGCTCCCAGTGGATCCTGGCTGTGACCTAGGCTGCACAGATCCTTCCCCCGTGGGTGAGGAGCTCGGTCCCTGGACACCCCAGTTCCTCTATGCTTGCTTGGTTGGCCCCCAGGTGCCCACCCTCTCTGGCCCAGCTATCTGCCTGGGATCCCACATGCATGGCCACGACTCTGCTGTATGCCCAAACCAGGGAGAAGACAGAATAGTCTGAGCCCTACGACCAGCTTTGCTGAGAGATGTTCAAATAAGCAGGTTCCTGGCACTAGGTGTGGAACAGAATGAGTAATCCTACGTGTGGGGGTTTCTCCTTCATCTCAGAAGCTTCTCACTTGCCCAGAAGGACACGCTTTCCCTCCCACCTCCTCTGAGCCCTGCCAGGCTTGGAAGCTCATTCATCTTTCGACACCCAGACCCTCCAGGCCCATCCCCCAGCCCATAGCTCAGTGTTTCCATAGCAACATGCAGGTGCCTCCGTTGGTCACAGCTCATTGGACTGTGAGCTCTTTGAAGGTGGTGGGCCCTAACCTGGCTTACAAGAGCAAGGAGTTGGGGGGCACTGTGACACTGAACCCCCTCCCGTGGGGTCCAGAGAGTGAGCACGGGTGCCAGCACTGCCTACTGGGAGCCTCCGGGCCTCTTCTGTCCTGCCGGTGACCTTGTTCATTCCAGAGTGGTCTTGATGGGCAGCTGAGGCTCAGAGAGAGGGACCCTTCCCCTTCACTACAGTGGGGGGTGGCATGCTGACCAGTGACAGCCATACCCTCTTCTAGGAAGCCCCACAAGAGACAGAAGTCACCACTGGGAAATGCCCCATCTGGCCACATCCCTGGAGGAGGAAGGCCAAGTGCTGGCCCTGTGGTGCTGGGCAGGCCCTGGCCTCCTTGTCACCCAGAGCCCCACTAGACTCAAGGATAGGACATAGCCCATTATCTGCTGCTTCAAGCCAGGGGAGGCTGAGAGTAAGAGGGCACTGAGGCTGGCCAGGAGAACTTCCAGAGCAGCTGTTTTCCCCCTCTGGTGGACGTTCCCTGCAGAGCAAGATGCCTTTCTTCTGCCCCACTCTGAAGATGCCCAGGACCCAGCAGAGGAGCCAAGACGTGGGGAGGAGCACACCTCGGCAGGAGATCGCCAGGTCCTGAGTGGGGCGGGCACAGCGGCAGTCCAGCTGTGGCCACTGTCCTGCTGAGCCGACCAACTTGGCAACTGATAAAACTCTGGGGAGCCTTTCCTCGGGGAATAACGAGCATCATTGAGGATCAAGGATCATTTCAAACACACACAGGTGCTACATCTCAACTGTCCTTTCAACTCAGAGGGGCTGTTGGAAGGAAAGATGAATAAACCAGAGACTGGGCTCTCTTGGCCTTGTCTAGATGGGGAGGCCGAGGCGGGGGCTGCCCCCAGGAATGGGGCTCCCACCTGGCTGGAGCTCAGGCCCTGTTCACAGCGGGGGATAGACCTTGGTCCTGGATGACTGCCCTGGGTGACAGAGGCAGCGGGCGCTAGGAAGGACCAGGAATCCCCCATCTGACCCCAGGGAAGGCAGTTCCCACCGTGAGGGGCTCCAGGACCCAACAGATCCTGCATTCTGAGCCCTGGCTCCCAAACTGTGCACGGACAAGTGGGCCCATGCTCCCTACCCCCTGTCACCTCAGAAGCTATCACCCGGCTGGCCCCTCCCACTGGGATGGGCCGTCTGCCCTTGTCCTGGCACCTACCCTTCCAGTGAGGGTCTTGTGGCCCTGGATGCCACATGCCCTGCCCTGGCCCCTGGGAGCAGGTGGGTGACGGGCAGGCCTCAGGGCTGTGACACACCTGTGGTTTCCGCATCACTGGACTTGTCAGTGCCTGCAGGGCTGTCTGACAAACAGAAGCCTCTCTCAGCCAAATTTTTTAAAAAGACACATAAAATATTTACCTTCTTGCTGCTGAAGAAAATGATGCATTTTTGTGTCCTCGGCAACCATACTCACTTCGGCCCTGGGACACAGACCCAACAAACTGTTCTCTGAGGCGCCTGCCTGACTGGGGCCCCACTCTTGGTGCTCACCCCACAAGTGCGGCTTTTCACTGCAAGGTCAGCCCTGCTCTTGGTACTATGTTTCCTCCGTGGTGAAATAACTGAAGATTTGTTTGGTGTTTTAAAATTACAAATCTAGCCTGTGATGCCTGTAACTGCTTCCATAAAGAGCATCACAGAAAGCTGGAATCAGGAAGGCTCACACCCACTTCACACCCCTGCCTATCCCCTGCCCAGCCCTCTGCACATGTTAAAAGACACTGACCGTGAAGGTGAAAAAGTCACTCAGTCGTGTCCTACTCTTTGCGACCCCACGGACTATGCAGCCCATGGAATTCTCTAAGCCAGAATACTGGAGTGGGTAGACTTTCCCTTCTCCAGAGGAATCTTCCCAACCCAGGGATCAAACCCAGGTCTCCCGCATTGCAGGCAGATTCTTCACCAGCTGACTCACAAGGGAAGCCTTCAAGACATTGAACTTGAGGTTAAAGTCTTCCAACAAAGAAAACTCCAGGCCTAAGGGTTTCTCTGGTAAATTCTAGTAGGTGAGCAGTGTTATGCAATCCCTTTCTGAAGGAGAGGACATACTCCCACCAGTTCCCCCAATGACTCCAAAGCCAGGACCCTGCAGAGTGAGGGCACCGTCTGTCATCACGGGGATCCAGCCACAGACCCAGAGGGTGATACGTCACTTCCATTCAAGCTCAACACAGGATGCAAAGCTGGCTAAACACTCAGAAAGTATTCAGTGTAATTTGACTTGTTAACAGATGAAAGAAGACAACCCTGTGATCATCTCAATAAACCCGGAAAAAGCATATCGCAAAATTCAGCATCCACCCCTGTGAGAAGTTCCCGATCACTAAGAGGAGACCTACTGCCCATGCCGAGTCCATGTCAAGTCCACGGCATCTCCACTCCATCAGCAATGCACAAACACAGCACTCCAAGACGGGAGGCAGCAGGCAGCTCCCTGCTCTCCACCTGTACCCACGGAGGCCACACTCTCTTCACCACAGACCTGTGTCTTGTGTGCACTGTGATCCTGTGGTTGCGTACATGTGGCCACACAACAAACTACCCCCAAATCCAGTGGCCTCGAACAGTGACACCCATTTATCACCTCACACAGCCTCAAAGGCCAGGAATCTGGATAGGATGCAGAGGGGTCAAAGGCCTCAGCCAGAGGCTGGTGTTGGCATAAGCTGTGGGCCGAGCACTCCCACATGGCCCTGGGCAGACTTGGCTGGATCCGGTAGTGAGGGTTCCTGCGAGAGGAGCACCCTCTCCACTCCGGTATTTTCTGTGTGGCGAGAGCATGGGGGTTCCCAGCCTCCAAGGGGCCTGGGAGGAACGTCTAGGGTGACAGTCCAGGCCAATCCCTGGATGGGCAGGCAGCCCCTCCTCCCCTCCAACTGGGATCCCATCCCCAAGGAGGCCACAGTCAGGGGGACTGTCAGCAGCGTACACGGGTTCCCTCCAGTCTGGGGGTGGGTTTCCCCCTCACAAGAGGAGGAATTCAGGCAACTGTCCCACAGGTCCCACTCCCTGGGCTGATTCTGCAGGACCAAGAGGGGTCCCCAGGGACCTGAGACCCCTCCCATGCCCAGCAGGCTCCTTCAACTCCCTCACTCTGCTGTCTGCAAGTTCTGAGCCCTGAGGGGTGGCCCAGGCAGCCAAGGGGGAGGTCCACAGCCCCCAAGGCGGGCACAGGCTGGCGGGGAACAAACTGCTTAGACCACATGGACCCATCTCCTTCTGAAACCAGCCTGTGGCTCCTTCGGGGCGGCTCTCAGAATTCATGGAAGCTGTGCTCAGTGTCAGAGCAGAGCCCAGCAGCCCACTCTGCTCTCTCCCTAGAGGGCCTCTGTCTCCCCATCTTCTTGCACAACTCCCTCTGACCCGGCACCTCTGGCCAGCCCTTTAGCTCCTCCAAGCCATGTGGTCCTCTCCTAAATCAGGAGGGGCCTCTAAACGCAGGCCAAGCTGCGGTGGAGGACAGACTCCTGACAGGCGGACTTGTTCTGGGAGAGGAAGGCTGGGCGCTGGGCCCTCCTGGGGTGGGAGGCACTGGGCTCTCAACAGGAGCTCTGTCTAGGCCCCTCCCACCTGTAAAGCTTTCATCTAGCCCTCCTCTGCCCACCCACCTAGCATCTCTCCTGAGGAAGCCCCTCCCTCCCGCCCCAACCCCCATCAGAAGCCTGGGGAGAGGCGAAGCTGGGGTCACAAGGCCCCATCCCCCCGGCCCTTGTCTACAAGACGGGCGAGGCTCCTGGGCGAGGCTTCCTGGCCCCGGGTGGGCAGGCACCCATTCTCCGGATGCAGGCACAGCCCAACAGCATCAGGAGTGAGGAGGGATGGTGCGCCCTGTGAGGCTTGGATGCTGCAGGGAGCGTGCTCCTGGGCTGGCTGGAGCCAGGGGGTGCTGGCGTGTGTGGATGCCTGGATGAGAAGAAGGGAGCCACTCTGACCCAAGGCGGGTGATGGGGGACTCGGGTGCTAAAACGGTGAAGGGGCAGGTGCGCTGGGGCTTCGCCAGGGAAGATGGCCCAGCACCAGGGCCCCCAGACTCCCTTGTGGGGGAGCTGCCCGGGGTCCAGGCAGGCAGCCGTGTCTTGAGGTCAAGGTGGGAGCAGAGGGTGGGTGGAGGACCAGATCTGTGTCTAGGTGGCTGGGCCCTGAGCCTCCCCGGGGCGGGCAGGTGGGGTGGACCAAGGCAGTGATGCAGCAGACGGGAGGATTCAGTCTGCACCAGCCAGCCGCCAGAGGAAGTTAACAGAAACCAATTCCAATGCAAATGTCAAACCCATCCTGTGATGAAAAATTAGCAGCTCTGAATGTCAAGGAGGGAGTCCCAGCTCCAGCTGTCTGGCTCCGGCGAATGGCGTGGGTGGCGGATAGGGCTGAGCTGTTTTCTCCAGCTCCTGGGCCAGGGGTGGATGGAGGAGGTAGCTGGATCGGGGCCACTGTTGGTGCAGACTGACCACTGGATGGTCAGAGCACCATTGTCCTCTCAGCCCCTCTCCCAGGAGTCCAGCAAGTCCCTGAGTGGCTCAAGGGCTTACTCACGCCTTCTCCCCTGCTTCCCCACAAGGCAGAGAACAAACGATGCATTCAGTAGGTGCTCCATAGATACTCAGCCGTGTGAGCACGGCTTCTGTGAGCACGAGTCCTGCGCCCAGCACCCTCCTGGTCCACCGGCCCATGGACACCCTGGGCAGGTCCCACCCAGGGTCACTCCAGGTAGGAAGGCAGTGTCCCGAGCCACCTGCTATGTTCTCTGCTCCCAGCCTGGCCAGGTTTCAAGGCCATGCTTGAAAACTGACAAGCATTTTCCACCTAAAAGTGTCTGAGAAGCACAGGCCACGTGCCAGTATCACCAGCGAGGCCTCTTTCTGCACGTGCAAAAGTAAAACGCCAATTGCTTGAGTTAAGCTGTTTCATCTTAAATTGAAAAAGAAATGAGATTCTTGCAACTTGTAAAAGCAGATGCTGGCTGCTACAGGGTGGGGTTTCCTGAGGACCAGCAGTGTCTGGATTGGGGGCCTTTCCTGGTATCAGACCACAGCGAGTCTACGGAGACTCAGGTACCCAGGCTCAAGAAGCTGGCCCTGGAGAGATGGGAGGGCCTCGGAGGAAGAGACCCATGGTGGGAGGACAGAGGGGGCTGTACACCATCCACGGGACACAGGTCTACGCGAGGGAGAGGCCCAGAAGCTATGAGGAGAAGGCAGGAGTGGAAGTGGCCCCAAAAGGACCATAAAGATTGGGGAAGAGCCATGGAGGAGGGAAGGTGTGGGTGGTCACCCCTCTCAGAGGTACATATGTGAGAGGAAGGTTTGGACTTTTCCTTGCTGGCACTGGGGGGCCCTAGAAGGGTTCAAAGCAGGATGCTGCCAAGGACAGATGGGCAGAATGCAGAAGGAGAGGGCAGTCAGCCAGGCAGAGAAGACCACGGACTCGGTGAGGTGGGCTCACATCTATCCTCACACAGAAGAAACTTCTGGGCCTGCCCTCCATTGGGACAAGCATAAATGTGCAGTTTCTAAGCCAGCAGCCTGGTGGGCTGGTGTGGACAGCTGTGTCCCACAAATTCCCATGCCACCATTTGAGGTACAGTCTGGGGGCTCCCAAAAACACCAAGCAGTGACGACGGCTGGGCCCCTGCTCAGTAAGCCCTCTTTCCCACCTGTGAAAACCCTGAACTTCACCCAAGATTCACCAGATCTTAGAGCCCTGCCCTGAAGCACCAGCTTCAGGGATGTAATAACATTTGCAGACAAGCACAGCATCCCTGCCTGCCTCCTGTGTTCCCAGCGCAGGGCCTGAGCTGAGCTGTGTTAGGAGAAGGTCAGGGAGATTTGCTCCGTCAGCTTCCGGAAAGGGAGCTGGTGACAGCAGAACTTGCTCTGGGCAGCAGCTCTAGTAACGGGAGACAGCTTCCAGGTCTGTGTCCGTGGCTCCCTCCCAGGTCTGTGTCCGTGGCTCCCTCCCTGGGTTTCAGCTACTTAGGCAGGGCAGCGGGATGGTCCCAGCACCAGACATCCCACTTTGGACTCCTCGAGGGTCAAGGGTCAAAGCTTGCCCAGGGCCTGCTGTACCTATGGTCCATTAGGACCACTGACCCAGGATTGGATTAGGTTCAGCCTTGAGACAAAGATGCTTGACAAGCCGGTAAAGGTAGCCTGTGATCACCCATGGAGCTGTCTGACTTCTGACCTCACGCACACAGTGGCATTTCTGTCCCTACCGTCTGTGCTCCAGCAGCCATAATGAAAAGTCAGGCTTCATAAGTGGTGTCCATGGTCTGGGTTTCAGGCTCCCTGAGCTCAAGGCCGTGTCTGCCTCATTCTTGTTACTGCTCCAAGGACTGACACAGATCTGTTCAGTGAATGAATGAATATCTGAATGAATGAATGAGTGAATGAATATGTGAATGTTTGAATGAATGAAGGGCACCACTCCCAGAGAAGCCTTCCGTCTTGTTGTGTGCTAAGTCACTTCAGTCGTGTCCAGCTCTTTGCCACCCCATGGCCTATAGCTCATCAGGCTCCTCTGTCTGTGGGATTTCCCAGGCAAGCATACTGGAGTGGGTTGCCATTTTCTCCTCCAGGGGATATTCCAGACCCAGGGATTGAACCTCTGGCTCTTATGTCTCCTGCTTTGGCAGGGTGGTTCTTTACCACTAGCACTGCCAAGCCAAGTCCAATTCCGAGAACACCACTTCATGGTCTTGGGATCTCAGAGGCTGAAGGTTTGAGGGTCCAGGTGGGACTGTGGCTGCAGCCACCCCAGCTTTGAGCCCTGGATTGCAGAGCAGTAGAACAAGCACCAGGCAAGTCAGTAGACACAGGGACCCAGGCCAAAGTGGTTGGATGGAGCAGTGCCTCCTACTGTCCTGAGGCCTGAGGGCCTGGCTAGCATCCTAGCCTCTCCCCATCCAGCTTACCAGCCCCCACCACAAGGAGCCCCCACAGCAGGAGCCCTTCCTTGAACCCTCAGGCCCTTCCCCAGGTGCCACAGAGTCCAGGGCCAGGCCTGGGGACGTCGGTACAGCGGAAGCCACCAGTCAGCCTTTCCAAGTTGAGGAATGATGGTCCCTGGGAGCTGCCGGGGATGGTTTGCCAGATGGGCTCCGTGTCCCAGAGCTCCAGGCAGCTCTCCTCCAGGTGAGTGCTGCCACCTAGTGGCACAAGGATGCAGAGGCCCTGGGGCCCAGGAAGGGCTAGAGGAGGCATCCATCCTGGAAGGGCTTAAGGTTGGGCAGAGACTGGACACACCTAGAGGCTGGCATCCCCCACCAGCCTTCCTACAGCCTGTGCCTACACATGGCATCTGTCCACCACATGTCCTGTCACTCAGTCACCACAGTCTCCTCTGACCCTCCAAGGCCAGCACTCACACGCTGGGTCCCCTGCCCACTTCACCTTCAGGCAATAAGAGGCACCTCGCGTGCTAGGAACCCTGGTGGAGCATGAGTCACAGACAGGAGCATGTGATCAACGGGGCACGTGAGCTAGTTGGGGGCTTATAAGCCGTCTGGAAATGCACCTCGGGACTGGGGAGACATCATTTTCCTACCCCCACAAGGTTTGTCCAGGTGGGTGGAAGGGGCAGAACTGCGGGGGAGCAAGACTTCAGGATGAGGGAGGGGCCAACGGACCCATAGGTGCCCAAGTGGCCCTGTGGCGGACAGGCAGTGGGTGAGCTGGTGGACAGCAGGTGCCCACAGCACCCTTGGACCAGCACCCCTAGGAGGGAGAGCAGGGCCCCCAGGGGTCTGCTATGCCCCCTCATCTCTGGAGCCCTCTCTCTGGCTCTAGCTGACGGGCAGGGACACAGCAGGACCGGGGTGGGTGATCTAGGTGGACCCAGGTGAGAACAGAAGGGGACTCTGCGCCTGCAGGCAGGAGCCCAGCTGCACCTAGAGCCCAGTTCTCCCCCAAACCCAAAGCTACCCCGGCCAGAACTTTCTGGAAGTCTCACAGCACAAAGGCCCCTGGTGGGTGGCCTGGGCCTGCCAGATCTCTCCCTATGCCCCTGCTGCAGAGCCAGGTCACCTGGGAACAGGCTGTGGAGGCAGCAGTCCAGGCCTGGTCACTGCCTCTTGGGCCATTGTCCTGCTGAGCTGCTCTTCCTACTCAGCTGACCCCCAGGAGGGTCCAGAGGAGTGGAAAATTCCAGAGAGCAGTGGGCAGTATAGTTGAAAACACAGGCTTCGCTTGCCGCCACATCTCAGACCCACCTGCAGCCCGTTCCTCTCACAGAGAGGTATGGGGGAACGACAGGGCAGGTGCCACGCCCGGCAAGAGGGCCTAGGGGACACCAGAGTCCAGGCAGGGCGCCAACGGCGAGTTCTGGGTCTCTACTCACATGCAGAGCACGCACCTGAGAAAAGGGCCCCCCACACAGGCACCCACCCAGCATTTCCTGAGGGCCCGCTCCCAGGACTCCTGCCACTCCCAGTGGCAGAGAGAAGGGCCAGGTGAGGAGCTCGGTGGACCCAGATCCCAGGCCCAGGGTCATGAGCACGTCTATCATGTGAGCCACCAGCTTGTCCTCCACTGTCACACCAGTGACAGGGCACTGGCCGGGCTCGGTGCCCTGACCTCGGAGCGTGCAGCCCCACCTAAGCCTGTCATAGGCCAGCAGCCCCGAGCCCCAAGGAAAGAGGCCACACACTGTCCAGGTTGAATCACTGTGTTTTACTAAGTGCACAGGTCCACTGGGCATCTGACTCCTCCCCGTGGCGCTACAGCTTCCCAGAACCTCCCACGTGTGTCCCTGACACCAGATCGCGCACCCGCCGCCCCTGGGCAGCCTGCGCTGGGCCCTCCGGGGGGCACACGCATCAGCCTGACAGTGAGTGCAGTCAGTGAGTCTCAGCTGGTCCGTAGAAAACTAGATTCTTTCCCTGGGCGTCTGTCCCTGGAAAATGGACGGCACGCAGGTCACCTGTCATGGGGGTGACAGGCCCAGGAGCAGAGGCCTGGCTGTGCTGCAGGGGCGCGGGCACGACGGTGCTCATCAGCACTGAAGGCATCATGACATATTCTTTGGAGCATGAACATGAACAAAAGTGCAAAGACAGCCAAGACAACAGCGCAGACAGGGCTGGGGCGGGGCCGCCTTGGTCGGCGTGGGATGGGGGCAGGGTCCCCAGGTGGGCGGGCAGGCAGAGCCCTGTAGGAGCCATGCCGTGAGGTCCCCTACCCCCCATACTTGCTGCAGACCTGGGCCCACGGACCCTGGATGGAGGAGGTGGCGGGGTCGCAGGTTGGTGCCTGGCAGAAGCCAAGGGGGCAGGGGGTGACCACGGTGAATTTTCGTCAACGTGCATTAAGGCAACAACTTTATGAAACTCAGTCAGAGCTGGACGTGCAGCATTCAGCAAAGTCCACACGCCTGCCCAGCAACCCCAGGACTGAGGGCTACCCCCCAGGAGGGTTCTTGCCTCTCCCAGTGCCTGATCTGCCTGTACTGAGTGTCTCTCCAGACAGGGCCATCCAGCCACACCTCCATCAGGCAAGGGGACCCACACGAGTGTCCAAGACAAGAGCTCCTCCTCAAGACAGAAGGGTCTCTCCTCCCACAAGCATCTTTTTCATGCTCCCTACCTCCTTCCTACACTCTCCTCCCCTCCAGAATGCCCTCCGCATTTGCCCCCATCCTCACAAGTCAACAGAAGCCAGTGAGCTGTGTGCCCTACTTGTGCAGCTCCAGGGGCTAGTGTCCTGCCCTGGAGAGCCGGCTTTCTAGGCCCCTTGGACAGAGGGTAGATGTAAGCCCCTGATCCTAGGACATCACCTCCTTCAGGAAGCTCCCCGATCATCTCTCCCAATTAGCACTTGGTAAAGGCCCAAGTGGAGCCTGCCCTGGGGGCAGGAACACAGGAAACAGCTGGTCTGGGATGGGTGGTGGCTCCCCTGGGCACTAAAAGCAAGTAGCCCGGCCCTGCGGGGCCTAACATCCATTCCATACAAACAGGCAGCCTGGAGTTCTGCTCAGGGGTCACAGAGGGCAGGACTGTCCACATCACTGCCCAGGGCAGTGAAGACCATGCAGGGCAGTGCCACTCGAGGAAGAGTGTCTAATTTGGAGCCATGTGTACTAGGAGTCATAAAGCCACCCTGCTGCTCATAATTCCCCACCCTGCTGGTGGCAGAGTGCCCTGAACCCTCCAGGTGGGGCTTCCCTGCCGAACCAGCCCTCTTCACAGCCATTTATTCTGGGGACTTGGGTGCAGAACCAATGTTCACTTTGCAGCAGGAAATCCGGGCCAACGCCTCCACCAGTGCCTGGCATGGTCTTGACATTGGGGGAGCATGGGAATTAACACCAGCAATCTTATAAAGGCCTGTCTGCAGCCCCCACCCTCCGGGACTTCAGAAGCATCAGCAATGTCCCAGGGCCACATTCTGTCCACAAACAGCAGGTAGACGGTGTAGCAAAAAAGAGGACACTTCCCCCCATCCCGTGTTGACATCTTAGGCCCGTGACCACTGGAGTGCCCCAGCCTAGGGATGGGAGAAGTTAAAACGACGTGTGAAAGCTGTGGGAAGCTGCTGTCTGGTGACCGCTCCAGCTGAGAGTGTTAATTAGAGGGCAATGACTGGCTCTTTTCATGGGGTGCACTCCCTGGCAAATCCCCCCAAAGGAGGGTGGTGCCCCCTGGAGGGTGCTGTGGTCTCCCAGGGGGAGAGGCCCGGCAGGGAGGCCCTGGAGGGAGTCCCCTGCCCCCTGGCAGGGTTCCTTCATCCTCCACGGTGGCCATGGCTCATGCTGTCACAGAAGAGGGAGGTGTGGGGCAGAGAAGGGAGAGGGTCCTGAGGCTGGGCCACATGGCTCAGGAGGGCAGAGGGAGCCACCAGAGCCCCCACATTGCAGCTGGATGCCCACAGACAACAAGACCTCCCTGGCCCAGCCTAGGCCATCTTGGCATCTGGACAGCCTCCAGGGCAGCTGAGAAGGAGGAAAAGGGTAGGTGGGAACCTGCCTGTGCTCTGGGAATCCCCCTGAGGTGCTGCCCAGAGGTCAGAAGAGCGGGAACCCCACCCAGGGTCAACATCCCAGGATTGTCTGCAACTCCCAAACTCACTAATTTCCATGGATTGAAGTAGGTAGAGCCACAGCGAGCCAGACAAGGTGTCTGTGCATGGGTGGGTAAGTGTGTGTGCACATGGGTGTGTATGATTGTGCATACATGGGTGAGTGTGTGCACTGGTGTGTCTGGGTGAGAATGCATGTGACTCTGTGTGCAGGTGTTGTGTGTGTACCTGTGGGTGTGTATGCATGAGTGTGTGTGTGCTTTATGTCTGCAGGCATGAGTGTGAGCACAGGCATGTGCGGAGCTGGGGGAGCCGCGTGATCAAGTAACTGAGATGCTTTCCTTGGGAAGCCCCTACCACACATGCAGTGGGGCAGGGTGGGCCCACAGGCACCAGTCACCCAGAAAGTGCACCGACTTGCCTGGAATGCCAAGCACTCTCCTGCCATGCCTCCTGAAGGCGGGGGCCCTGGGGCACCAGACGGACATAGAGGAACACTTATTGCTCGGGCCCCTGAGAAGGAGCCTCTACTCCATCATCCCCTAAACTGCACCCCGAAACAGTCCCCCAAGCAAAGATGGGGGACAGGATTTCATGGAGGCGGCGTCACAGACTCCTTGCTGAGCACAGCACGTGGAGAGTCGGGCCTCAGCCCCTCCTGTTGCAACCTCGGAGGCCCTCCCAGCAGTGGCCCTGGCACCAGCACCTGGCTTAGCAGCTCTGCGGCCTAAGCTAGCCTCTCTGGTCACCAGGGACCCCAGCACAGGGCATGCGTGTGACGGGACATGCACCTCTCTCCAGGGGCCAAAGGCCCCTCCTACCAGGCCAGGGGCCCAAGCAGGCCAAGATCCGACGGGGGTGGGTCCCTGCTGCTGGCAACCTGAATCGAACCCTTCCAGAGCCAGACAGCAACAACTAGGGGCTGGAGTGGCTGTGGATGCACTTGGTCCAGGGGCTGGCCTGCTTGTGCCCTGTTGGGGCCCTCCAGCTGGGGCCTCTCTCTCCCAAGATGGGGGGCAAAGGGGGGCTCCGCCCTCACCCAGAGGAGCTGCCACTTGCCAAGGTCTCTTCACACAGTCAACACTAAAGAGAGGCTTTGCTCACCACTGAAGGTCTGAGGTGGAGAACACGAAGGGGGCACAGAGCAGACACACTGGGTGGAGGGGGCCAACAAGGCAGCCCCCTGCCCAGGCCACATGAAAGATTCCACAGCCAATCCCTCCCTGGAGACTCGGGGGAGGCATCCTCGTGCCTTGGCCTTGATCACAGACCACGGTTCTGACTCCGAGCTCGGGTCCTCCTGCACTGGGCCAGCAGACAGGTGCACACGGCTGGGACCTGCGGGTTCTGGTGAAGCAGGGGGGGGGTGGGGGGGCGGGGGCGGG